>RPOG01001230.1:0-168691 GCA_008086565.1 Thalassoma bifasciatum
CTCTCGCTTTCTGTATCTCTCTTTTTCATCATCTGCTCCCTCCGTCACCCTCTATCTCACCCTCTGTCTCACCCTCCTACTCTGTGTCTCTTTCTCTCATTCTGTCTCTTCCTGTCATCCTCGGTTATCCCCTCCCCTGGTAAATAGATATGAGCCAAAGTCACATTGCATGTCAGCTGCCGGAGAACACATTTTTCAATCAGCATGTTTACACCCGGCACGCACCGTAATGCTGCTTGTGATTTGAGAGGCTCTGGAAGGCGGAGATGAATTGAAGTCAGGCATTGAAACAGGGCTTTTGATTATAGGAGCTTTAGATTAGGCAGGTGGGTTCACTGAAAAATTTACCACTTCTCTGCCTTTGATTTAACACAGTGTTATTCTCTCCCCTCTTTTTGTCTCTACCTCTGATCTATTCCCCTTTTTCACGGCAGTCCCTGGCCTTACACCATCTTCCAGCGTGGGTTTGATCTTGTGATGGGGGAACAACCCTCTGATCGCATTTTCAGGTAAGGGAAGCATCACAAAACTTTGTTTTATCCCTCCACACATCCTCGGGTGCTGCACAATGCAGGCTGCATGAAAACAGCGTACAGTGGAGTAAGGTATTATCCTGGTGCACTGGCTCTTTTGTGAGCTCAGGCTGCAGAATGCCTCCAGGAGCAGAGCCTGTCAGTTATGAAGGTGTTACGTAATGAAGTGAGATTAGATTTTGGAATTGAAAAAGCAGAGGCACTCTGTTTCCTCTCGGGTCTGATAATCACTGCTTGCATCTCTGAAGTAAAGTTGTAATCTTGTGGCAATATACTTGTTGTATCGACTGAAGGAGGAAATTCAATTGGCCGTGGAAGTCAGAGATTAAAAAATGAGCAATTGTTTTTTATTTATTATTTTTAAATTGTCATTTTAACAATCATAATGTCCCACAAAGTGTGACAGTAGAATAGCTGTAACGGATAACAAGTAAAAAAAAAAATCTGCTGCACTTTCTGTTTCTCTTTATGAGTGTTTATGATACCTTCCCTAAGTTGCATCTGTTTGGTTGGGACCTTTAAGTAAAAATCTATTGTTTCTTGATATAACACACTGTCACAAGAGAAATATGATCACATCCACATTCTAAGGTGAACTACAGAGCATCCAGGAAGTACTCACAGTGCTTCACTTTTTATAACTTCAATTCCAATCAAGTTGGAACATTTTGTAAAACAGAAATATGAACAAAATACAACGATTTTCAAATCCCTGTAAATCTATATAAATTGAACACATTACAAAGATACAATATTTTTTGTTTAAACTTCTCAACTTTTATTCAAATATTCACTCATTTTGAATTTGAACACGTTACTAAAGAGGTGGGACAGGGGAACAAAAGACTGGTGAGGTTGATGCATGCTGAAAAAAAACACCTGTGCAGATCATTCCACAGGTGAATAAGTTTATTGGAAACAGGTGAGTGTCATGATTGGGTATGAAAGGAGGATCACTGAAAGGCTCAGTGGTTTAGGAGAAAAGATGGGGAGAGGTTGACCACTTTGTCAACAACTGAGTGAGCAAAAAGTCCAACAGTTCAAGAAAAATGTTTCCATCTTCTCCCTATGGCATCATTTTGTTCACTGGGAGAAAAACAAAACACAACAAAAACAAAAAAAAACCCAAAACCTGAGGTTAAAATAGAAATGGAACAGTAGGTCAGGCCAAAGACCTAATCCATAGACTTGGAGAGAAAATGGAAATAATTAAGAACAGGGGATGAAGAAAACTCTTCTCCAAACACAATGTGGGATTACAAGGTTTCTAAGAAATGATAAAGTGAAATCAAATGTCACAAACTCTAACAGAAACATGGCAGAGGAACTACGTCAGCGGTTGGCTCAATGATGCTCCACTCACATTGTTACTTCCCCACCAGTGAAACTGTTTAGTTTCATTTGAGTAGTAATGGATTATTTTGAGCATCTTCAGAGCGCTGCAGAGGGAACTAATGGCCTGTAAATGCTTTTAATGTTTCACTATAGGAGGAGTTTAGGAGCTAAATGAAGATCTCCTGTCATCACCAAACCTTCTCAAGAACAGTTGACAGTCATTAACACTGAAAAAATGTAATCCAGTTGCTCGATAAAATTGTCTCTAAAATATATTGAGCTGAATTACGTAAATCAGCACATTCATTAAAGCTGACTTCATAGTGTCCTCTGCTCTGCACACAGCCATGAAGCAGCTTCTTGGAGTAACCTCACATGCTTAATAACCTTCATTCGTCAGCAGTAAAACACTGAACACTGCCCAACAAATTCAATTTGAATTTCTTAAGTAATTTAATAATTTATTAGATCATTAAAGAGACTGTTTGACCAACCAGCCTGAGAAAGGGGAAGAGAAGCTGAGGCTGTGCTGACCACAGTTAGATCTTTACCAGTGTACACAGACATGTAGGGTCCCAGGGTGTATCATCATCTCACTGTGTGTTATTTATTATTTCAAGGCATGTCATACTCCAAATTAGCCTTTGAGGCAAGGAGAAAAGACATCAATTTTCTGTAAAACCTCCACATTTATCTCAATATATAGTCAGTTCAAGCAGCTGACTCCCTCCTCTCATGGGCCCCTGTTATATTACCAACAGGTACTTTTGTAATGTTTAAACTATAAAGGCAATGACACATAATGGAAAAGTATACTTGAGCTTGAAACATTTTTTCTTACCCTGCAAAACCCTATCATTTAATTTTTATAGCCAAGTACAAGTAACTCTTAGTTTTCAGTCCAGAAAGCTGTTGGGTTTTTCAGTGTAGGCTACTTGGTTAATCACCAGAATAATCACAAGATCATTTGATAAATGAAATAAAACATTACCACATCTCTATTTGTCCTGCAGGAAAAAACAGAAAACAAAACAGCTTAACACTCACACATATGTTGGATGAGCTGGTGGATGTAGCAGATCACTCAGGTTGATCTCTGGTAAAGTCTCCAAATACCTGAGTCAATATTGGCCATATGGCCGGCAACATGACTAAAACATAACTTTCTCTTCAAATTTGAGTAAAATCGCCTTGATAAGAAACCTCAGACTGCTGTGCCATGTCTAATAGGCTTAGAAACTTAAAGGTCATGTCTCATGATGAAGAACATGCCTTGTTGGAAGCCTGTTTCAAACACAGCAAAGCACTTAAAGAGCATATTGTAAGCTAAGACAACGGTTAAGAAAATCATTGGAAAATAACTTGCTACTTCCTACTTCTGCGTTGAAAACTGGCATTTGGGCATGGCACCACAAAGGGGATTCCAATGGGGGAAAGAAAGGAATTGATGCCCTGTTAAGCTAGTATTTCTAGCTAGTATTAAAAAAAAAAAAGCTAGCATTTCTGCATCCATTGCATCAACATGCTTAGCCACCTTTACGAACTGTCAAATTAAAAAATACAGTGGAAGAAATACAATAAACACAACCCCTGCTCTCAAATACTACCTCCTCTTATCCACATTAGAGAGCTGAGGCAGAGAACACCTGTCCCTATTGTTACTTCAAATAACAGTGTTTGAAAAAAAGAGCGTTTTAAACAGCTATATTGAGAAAAAAAAACAAAAAAAAAACACTTTTCCTCTAATTTTGTGCCTTTTTGTGCAGTGTAAGGGGCTGCATTTCCTTTCAGCAAATTCATGATGTTGAAATGCTGAGCATCACATTTCGACACACCCGCTTCTCGTTGCAGAAAAAGCTGTGTTGAAATGCTGAGCCCCATTTTAACATTAAGCACTTTCTTGCAAGAAAGGCTCAATGTTGAAATACTGAGCCACAACCCTTAACTTAACATCTCCACTGCTCCAACTGAGTGACATCCACGAATCCTATTTATTAAATCTGTCTTCAAGGTACCTTTATACTGCTAATGCTCAGCGTTTCAACAAAATTAATGATTGATTAATTCTACAGGTGGTAATTTGCAAAATAGAATAACCTGCAATGTTCCCTTTAGTTGTGCCAGCACAGTGTTTCCAAACAATTTTAACAAAAACTCTTTTTGTTAACACTGTCAGTCAAATACACTTTAAAAAAGCATGATATTCACATGATGTAGCTTCACTGTGGGTCTCTGTCCCCCACCATGGCGCACACACTGTTGGCGCTACACTGAGAAAATGAAACCCGTTGAGTTTGTGTAAAGCCCTCTTGTGTCACTCTGCTGTCGTTGGCATTGAGCTGATATTTCCTGGAAGCTTTGATACTCTTTCCTCAACACTAGCATGTTTTCTGCAAGAAGGCGTTCTCTCCTCACACTCCTCACAGCTGTGCAGTTTAAAACTCTTTCAGCTCCCACTCAGCCATCCATCCTAATTTAAATGTTTCAGCCTTTTGAACTCCTCGAAAACAAGCCTGTCAGCCAAAGCTCAGAAAGAGACCTTGAAGATCAGCAAGAGCTTGGAGAGCAGCACAGCATCCTCTTGTTTGCCAAAGCAGATATTAGCATTAAACACGGAAGCAAATAAGGCAATTAGAATCACAGTGGCGAAGAGACGAAAATAAAAACCAAAGCAAAGTCATGGATGCATGCTAAATCCTCCTGTGTGGAAGGAGATAAATGCTGAGAGTCAGCATTCAAACACACAGCATTTGTTACTGGCACAGTATCAACCACTGGGGCTTTCTCTGAGGGCTGCAAACATGTTTTCCTCTCAACAACTGTTTCCTCACGGGACCTCTTAGTGTTTTTCACCTCCACTTTCTCTAAGGATGCTTCAAATAAGATGTATAGCATCTCACTAGTCCCTAGATGTCTATTACAAAGCAGAGCTTGTTAAATTGCAGCTAATATGTCCTGTGGTCACCCATACACGTCAGACTGCATCACAGGGAATTTTAGCAGTGCTGCCACAACCGTCCCAGGAGAATTGGTGAAACGACTTCTGACAGAAGCAGAAAAAGCTTTTGGAGAAATTATACAAAAGTATTACCATTTTAATAGATCGACCGCTCCTTAAGAATGTTCCTCTGCTGAGTATTTTAGAATAAATGGAAGAAATGCAGCAATTAGATCCACAGAAAACTTAACTTTGAAACAAATTAGTTGGATGTAATTAAGCGCCTCATTTCTACAATGGTTTAATTTTCTCATCCTTGGTGAACGGTGAGATATTCAGGGTCCACAATCCTCTGCCCTTTCCTCATGCCAACATAGCACTTTTTAAAATGCAAATTGGACAAATGTGGATGAAGAAATGTGTTTAGTTTGCATAAAATTGGTTAACCATTTAATCAACAAGTTCCGCTCTTTTGTGCTACAATTATTCATGAATAATTCATCAGTGTTAATAATGCATTTCATGTTAATCAGCATGCACTGTTTAACTTTAAGTAGGAAGTATTACATTTCATCTGCAGAGTGTTTAAAGATTGATGATATCCATTGGCTCACAAATAAAGAATTGTTTTAAAGCCCTTGTTCCAGACATCTGTTGTTTACAGATTTATAGCCCTCTTTAGTCTCGGGGGAAACTCTTATTGGCTCTTCTTTGTCAGGGTTTCCCATTTGGTATGCATTGCGTCCATTAGCACACCGTGTCCTTCTGTGTTCTAGAAAGAGCTGTGCAAAGAGGATAACTTTGCTTTAAGGTAAAATAAATAACCCGTGATCAATGAGATGCCATTATTTTGACGAACTGATGCAGCAAAAGCATCCGTCTTTGAAAAGTGGCTCTTTTGACGGTGTGTTGTGGTGGTTTTGCACAAGACTTTGATGGAGTGTTGACTGAAAGTGGCTGTGCACATATGTTACACTTTCCAGGAAAGCTTTTTGACCCCATTTAGTTTAAAGCTGCCATCCAGAGCCAGAAATCAGACCGAAATGATTCATGATCAATGGGTTAGTGAGATAAAAGCACTTTTGTCCAACTTCATACACTTCAACAACATGAACCTCAATAAGATGTGCAAAGATTAGTGACGTCTAGAGGATGGAGCTGGATGGAGGTGGTTATCTTCGTTCTCTCTAGTGCCTTCACTAGGCCACTGAAACATTTGGTCATCATGCTGCAATCCTATAATCTTAAAGTGTTCTCATAGGAGCCAAAAAAAAAAAAAGTAGAGTGCCCACTTGGGGCCAAATGTGTGCTGAAGGTGGCCTCTTGTGAGTTAAAAAACAACAATGAATATCCTCAGGGGAGCCAAATGCCAGCTTATGCGTTTCTTTGGAGTCAAAACGCATGCCAAACTGTTCTCAGGGGAGCAAAAATGTGTGTAAAGTTCCCTTTTGGGTGCCAAAAATGTGCACTAAAGTGTTCTCGTAGGTGCCAATAAAAACACCAAAGTGCCCCCTTGGAGCCAAATGTGTGCGGATGTGTCCACTTGTGAGCCAAAAAGAAACCATAAGTGCCTTCCTGGGAGCAAAAATCTGTGCATAATTTTTTTTTTTTGGCCTTTTGTGCCTTTATTAGATAGAGGAGGACAGTGGATAGCATCGGAAAGGGGAGAGAGAGTGGGGAGTGACATGTGGGAAATGGGCCACAGGTCGGATTCGAACCCGGGCCGCCCGCTCGAGGGCATGCCTCATGGTGCGTAGCCATATCCACCATATCCGCGCCCAATCTTTGCATAATTAACCCAAAAAACCATAGGGTGTCCTCAGCCTAAATGCCAGCTCAAGTGATTCTTGGAGGTCAAAAAGCGTGCCAAAGTGTCCTCAGGGGAGCAAAGATGCATGCTAAAGTGCCCTCTTGGGTGCCAAAATGTCCAATATAGGAGCCAATAAAAACACCAAAGTGCCCTTGGGGACCAAATGTGTGCTGAAGTGCCCTAAAAACAACCATAAGTGTTCCTAAGGGAGCCAAAATGTGTGACAATTGCCCTTTTGGGAGCCAAACATGCACTAAAGTGCCCTCTTTGGTGCCAAAATGAGTTCCAAAGCGTCTGTTGGGAGCTAAAATGTTGCTTGGGTTTCCTCCTAGTTGGTAAAAATGATTAAGCCCCCGCTTTTGTGGGGATATTAACCCAAAGTTACCCTCTTGGCTGGTTAAATCATGGTTAAGTGTCCTCTTAGGAGGCATGAAAAACACGCCATAGTACCCTCATAGTTGGCAAAATACTACTGCCCACCCTCAAGGTGGAAACACCATGGGCAGTGCCCTTGAAAAAACGTCAAACTTAGTGCCTGTTTTAGTGGTGATGATGCACGGTATATGCCTTTTCTTTTTTTTTTCACCCCTGCCCTTTAAAAAGTCTGTGCACTATTGAAACTGACCACGTTATGGTGATTGGCTGGGGCAGCAGCTTGGTCAAAGAAATACCAGCTCCTCGGTTGGTATCCAGTGTAAATGTTGATCTTGCACAAACCCCGCAGAAACCTTTCCTAAGTCTCACCAATGCATTGGGCCACAATGGTGCAGGGAACAAAGTGAATCATCTGGTCATATGGTTTTTGGTGAAAATTATACCAGAGGAATACCTTGAAATTTAGCTTTTGGGCAATAAGAAACAGCCAATAATGGCCATTTTGTTTGCTTTCATTTCAACTGTAGATTTGGACTTGTTCTTCTGCCTATTGTTTCCGCTAACCTACAGCTGTATTTACCTGCCCCTCCATCATTTCCCTCTGCAGATTCACATACACATTGGGAGAAGGGATGTGGCTGCCGTTGAGTAAAAGCTTTGTTATCCCTCCTGCTGAGCTGGCCATCAACCCCTCAGCCAAGTGCAAGACAGACATGACAGTCATGGAGGATGCGGTGGATGTGAGGTGAGTGATTACACGTCCTGACACCTCCCTTTGTGTATTTTACTTTCTACAGAGCAGTTTCCTGGAGCATAGAGGCAAAAGCTCCAAAAGAAGGAATGACAAAAGAAAAGTTTCACAAAGCCTGTCAGGAACAGTAGGAATCTGCACAAACATTGAACAACACAAGTTTATTTTGATCGCTGCAGTTCTTTTTGAGGCTTCATTCCTCAACACAAAGCAGACATCAGCTTCTGATAAACTATTCTTTATGACCATCTTTTTTATCCATCACCAAAAGTTGCTGTTTACTCTCTGGCTGTCTAGATGTATTATTTTCTCACTTAATCACCATTTGCCTTTATTTACGGTTGCTGCAGTGAGTCCTGAGCAGCCCCGTGGGGTTGATATGGAGGTCTTAGCAGCCGTGATTCAGGGGGTAATAAAGCTCAAAGATCTAACTCAAAATCAGTTTAGAAGATGGAGAACAAACAGAGCTTAAAGGAGAAGAGGGAAGAAGTACTCGGCAATTCAGAACCATAAAAAGTATTATGACTGTTAAATGGTTCATAACTCCTCCAAAGAAAATCTGCTCTGTGTTCAGTGACTGTGGTTTGGTGTCCTGCCTGCATACTGAGATATAAGTGAGCCAAAACAGTGCTGCAACCAGACTCAGCTGACTGGAGCATCAATTTGAGATATTAAGAAAAGGGCCAATGCCAATATTTGTCAAATTGCTGAATATTGGTCCATCCCTGATCTATAAGAATGCAAAAAAACCACACAAAAATATTTAGAATGTAACTGTAAATCGATTCAAGCAGCACTGGGTTAAAGTCAGGTATGTGTGCTGAAACAACACATCAATGCAACAAACAGATTGAAGAGGATAATCATGCAAATCTGTTTTGCATCATGGGTTTGAAGGGCAGGCCTTAACATACCATAAATTCCAAACTATTGGGCACAACTGAATACAAGCTGCACCCATTACATTTAAAAAGAAAATAAAAATTGCACACATATAGGCCGCAGTTGTCTATGAGCCCTTAAAACATGCAATACTTCATTGTTTTTATTTTTTATTTTTACCTATTAATTCAATAAATGCTTTATTCCTAGCAGTGCCTGTAACATGGCTGGTTACACAGTAGCTTTGTTTTGCAGGTGCGCATTACACTTTCATGGAGGATTAGCCATAAGCAAACAAGGACTATGACAGCAACAGTAACAACGGCGGACAACCATTTTCTGCTTCTGAATCCACTGACTGCCTTTTAATGTGCATTGATTGAACATTTCTGCAATTGAGAAGCTTTAAAACAAATACACCAGATGATCAGCTCACCTCTTCTTCGGCCTCTAAAGCGTTCTCATGTATATGGTTCTTCAGTGTTTCTATGTGAGCACCGATTTTTTTTTTTTTCACTGCCTCTTTTTGCGTTTTTCGGTTGAAACATTGTGAAATGTTGTCTTGTAAACGAGGCCTAAATGTGATGGCAGAATGGAACTTTTTAGCTGTTAAAAATCCATAAATCACAGCCACATATTTTAAGCTGCAGGGCTCAAAGTGTGGAGGAAAAAGTAGTAGTTTATAATACGGAAATTACGGTACTTCATTGTACCTGTGTTCTTCCCACAGTCCAAAGCGATCGCTTGTTGATATTCCTGTTAGTGTGAATGGTTGTCTGTTTACATTACAACCTGTGATAGAAGAGAAAACTGTCCAGGGTGTATCTGTCTTCACTCACTGACAGCTCAGAGACTGCATCCCTCAACCCTGAGCAGAACAGATCACAGGTGAAAGGTGATTCAACCAACATTGTTACTATCAGTAGCCTCCATTGTCTGGACTGCTTTAATAGATAAATCTACATTTTTGTCTGTAAATCTCCATAAATATCTTCCCTTCAAACCACATCCAGTCTGACAATGTCCAAAGGTGGTTAACTGAACAAAGCTAATAGCAAAGAAAAATCTGCTCTGAAGTTTGTGGGACGTTCTTTGTTAACAAATGAATTGAAACGTGTCTTATTACATCCTAATTTGGTGATGGTTGTTTGCCCAGTGAACACTGTGTCAGGTGAAATTAGTCTTGCTGCAGTGATTATTCACATTTTGTTTCTTTTCTTTGCTGATGAACAAAGGAAACTGGGTGACTCTTGTTTCTCACCCTGCCCCAAAATTTTACAGAAGACCTACAACCTCAGATCTAATGACCAACTTTTGATTGAATGTGATTGTCAGTGTCTCAGCCCTCAAACAGACATTGTTTTGTTTTCTTTAGTTGGAGAGTTAGGGGCTGTCTTCTCTTTTTAAGGCTCAACTATTGTTTTGTGTTAAAAGCTGTTTTATGCTTTATATTAGGGTAAAGAATAAATATTGATCCTGTTTTTTAATGATTTTTGAGATAGAGCTCAGTTGAGCTTCTGGTGTTGAATGATAAAAATGTTCCTGTTGATAGATGTTTTTGTCCAAAGGAGACTTATGCACAAGATGGCCAGTTAAATCATCAACCCAGGCAGATGTTTTGGGGTTCATCCTGTAGATTAAGGCTTTGAGCTAATTATGCTGCATGAGAAGAATGAGTGAAATCTCTCTGGTTGTTGTCATAGATAACTTTCACATTATATGAGTCAGTCCATGTAATAACACCAGATATTTTATTCTGGGGTTCAAAGAGGTGTGTCCACTATTTAACACACCAATAAGCAGCCATGCAGCTGGTGTGATTAAAAACAAGCATCCAAGGATTTTATAGAGTATTTTATACTGCTGTTTGACCGCTGTGGTTTGATTGTGTCTGATTGTTTTGATCAGTGGAGCAGTTGGAACAAAATGCTGTGACCTTGGTGGGCCTGGTTAGAAAAGTTTAACATTCCATTATAATTGAAGTCAATCTACATAAACAAACTTTTGGACAGCGCTTTGACAAACAGTTTATTTTTGTAGATTTGTGGAAAACCAATAATCACTCTGACCCCTATTTTCACAGGCTAACTGTCCTGTTTAGGTTCATTTAAAGCTATATTAACAGCTAAGAGTAACACATGAGCTGCCTGATCTATGAAGATCCCCAATAGAGTTCTAAATTGCCTCCATTGGGAGTTTGGGAGAGCAGAGTGGCTGTAAGTGAAACATGATGAATGAAGCTAGAGAGTTTGAGGACTTTGATGACACAGCTAAAAAATGAGACACAGTTAATAGCATTATATATAGATGTTATTATTTGTTTTTTTTTTCTCTTTCCTGGTGGCTGTCAAAGTTCAATTTTGTTCAGTTCAAAACGTTCCAATATTTTTAAGTTCATTCACGGGCTTTGAATTTTGTTTTTGTTTTGGTCTGATTACTTTTAAAACTAAAATGTTTGCTTTGAGTTATTTATCCATCCTGTGCGACAGCATTTAACACTTGGGACAGCATACCAGAACATGTGCTCTTTGAGTTACTGGCACTAACTCTGCTGGTGAACGATCCAGAGGAATGAAACTGCAGTGCTGTAAGGAGTATTTCCATGGAATTAAAACATGGCTCCTTTTTGTGACTTGCTCTAAATCTGCTATGTTGCTCATTTGACAGACACAGCCCATGATGCACTTGGTCGGTAAATCAGCTTTGCATGTTCTATCAAGGTTGCACATGTTTTTATGCATGCAAACCTTTTGCATATCAGCCCCAAAGACTTTCTTCATTTATGTGATCATGTATAGGTTTGAAAATTATAACCCTGTGGTCTCATCCAGACTACATGAACTCTACCCAAACACATGGTGTTTGGATTCAATAAGACAATCAAAAAGACTGAGGGGTTACCACAGCTCCATCAATTTGTGTCAGACTAGAATGGCTGCAGTTGGGTTGAATCAGTATTTTCAGTGCGGCGACTGACAGCCACATATTATACATTCAAGGGTTTTCACTCACAGTGTGTTAGTCATCCTACTGTGTGTATCAGTACACCCTGTACTGATGCATTGTCAATCTTCTGTGATTGAACATGGTGGTTTGACTCAAGGTCTCAAAGCTCAGCTGGTGGATTGTTTGTGGAAAGTGCAGACAAAATGGTTTTTATGCTTGAGAAGCTTTAAAGGATGACCATGACATTAAGTGTAAGAAATCTGAAGTTCCATTTAGGCATGGGGCTTTGATTGAAAAGTGTTGTTAGTGCACCTCCAAACTCACATCCTGTAGTTTAATACCCTCAATTAAGTAGCATTTATTTTCTGGGTTGTGATGAAAAATGACTAAACAACAAGATCAGTGTGATTGATGTTGGCAGTGTAGCTTCGTGCTGTGACCTGGAAGTGGAGTCCAACTTTGATAAAGTTGTTGGCATTTGCGAGTCTGTTGTCTGGCTGCTGAATGCTCATGTGTTTAGATAACAACTGACCTAGCATCAGGCTACAAAACATTCTCAATAGAGGCTATTATCTTGTCACAGCAGACTGAAATCTGACTGATGATACACTTCACGGATTAAAGCTGAGCTGGCCTCGCTGTCTTTCAATGATATGGTGTGTTCATCTACTAGAATGTCGAGTTCATCTTTTGTATCTCCTGCTCTTTCCTTGCAAAACTTTCCTTTCACTCTGGATAAGAAGAAGTAGAAGAAAACTACTTTGTACTTGTACCTGGGTGAACTGGTCAAGGTCAGTCTGAATACTGTAGTACAGTTTTTTGGTGGATGAAATTGTGTTCTGTTCCTCTGTTGTCTCATTGGCCAATTTTGAAGGATGTGTTTGAGTAGGGTACTCAAAGGCTCTGTAGTCCACTCACAGAGCCTTGGTTCAGTTTCCAAACACTCAGATTAGTGTTTGGAAACTGAGGACACTAATTGTTGAAGCTTTGGAGCTGGAATTCTTATTTATCTCGACTCCTTGGAATCGTTTGATGATATAGACTGTAAATGATGAAATCCCCCAATTACTTGCAATTGTATGCTGAGAAACATTGTTCTTTAACTGTTGGACTATTTGCTCACACAGTTGTTCACAAAGCGGTGAACCTCGCCCCATCCTCGCTTGTGAACAACTGTGCCTTTCAAGGATACTCCTTATCCAATCATGACACTCACCTGTTTCCAATGAACTTTTTCAGGTTCCAAACAGGTGTTTATTCAGCATTGCTCAACTTTTCCAGCCTTTTGTTAGCCTTGTCCCAGCTTGTTAGGAAAGTATTGCGGGTATCACATTTAAAATGAGTGAATATTTGCAAAACACAAAAAAGTTTATCATTTTGAACAATTAATATCTTGTCTTTGTATTTTAATTAATTGAAGTCTGTAGCGGCTGGTTGGTAGATTTGCATGTCAAATATGAAATCCACATTTTTTAAAGGTCTGAGATATAGATAGAAACTCATTCAATGGTTTATATGTCAATAATACACAGACAGCTAGCAGGAGGAAGCCAGTTCAGGTGAAACGTGGTCACCTTTCCATTTACCAGTTAAAAGATGAGCCACAAGCAGCAGGTGAGACAGAGCTGCTCGGCTGACACCAGGCTAAAGTGCATCACAACAGTCACAACGTGTGGTGATTAAAGCATGCACGGCCTTTTTAAAATCATTAACAGATGAAAAGGACTTGGCCCTGGATAAAAGCCACAGTGTGAAAAAGCTTGATCTCACAGCTGAGTTTATTTGTCCGTTCATTTTCAAATCCTCAGCCATTAAAACACTCAGACTTAGACATCACTGTGTGATCAATAACACAGCTATTTACTTCAACAACACTGCACTGTGGCCATAATAGGCTAATTAATAGCTTTTTCCCCTTTGCAAAGACCAAATGACCACAAAACCGAACATATCAGACTGTTTTACAAGTGCA
Source organism: Thalassoma bifasciatum (assembly GCA_008086565.1). Taxonomy (NCBI): domain Eukaryota; kingdom Metazoa; phylum Chordata; class Actinopteri; order Labriformes; family Labridae; genus Thalassoma; species Thalassoma bifasciatum. The sequence goes on from RPOG01001230.1 coordinate 13,543, forward strand.
AAAGGTTGATATTCTCCTTGTATTGAACAGCCTCAGCTCCGTATAAACCATAAGTTATAGAAAAGCCTTAGCTCCTGTGAGCTCTTTTCACACTGTTGCTGCTGTGATTTTTCTGATGTGCTTATGTAAATGAAGATTATGGCTTGTGTTAAGGCAGATGTGTATTTAACTGCTCCCTAGAAAATAAGTTTGTATTGCACTAAATTGTTTTCCAAGTTATGCTGTGCTAACAAATGTAAACAATAACTGAATCATGTTTGGAAGCAAAGAGGTTTTGATTGAAGATGTTCAGGGCTCTCATCTTGAGTTACAGCTGTGTTGAGTTGAGACAGCTAACACTTTGGTTACATGGGGGAATGGAGTGTCTACGCATGTTTGACTAATATTATCTTCAGTGTTTTATGCTGCTTTAGGCTTCTTTGGTACAGAGTAACTTGGTTCTAGTATGTCACATGTACTTATAAGTACAAATGTCATCTTCAAGCAATGTCCATTTTCCCTCTAACTTTTGCTTTCAACAGCAGGAACTTTTTCAGGAATTAGGGGCTTTTTGAGGAGCTATGACCATTTTGAATGCAGGAACTAGAGTGTAGATTTAGTTGATGTACCTCTTGAAATGGGGTGTTGCAGTTTATAGAGTGACCCTGTAAACTAGAGACCTTCAGCTGAATGTGTCAGCAGATTTCAAGATTCAAGATTCACTTTATTCACCATTGGACATGTTTCAGAACAATAGATTTAGCTTTTTATTTACATCATGTCCAAGAAACATAAAGACATAGACATAACATTTTTTGAACAGTTTTGAACTTCACCCTCTGCCTTTATGACTTGACATGGTTCATGTTTATTGTGAAAAAGGTCTTCAGAAGTCGTCCTTGAGACAGAAAGTGTCAAAAACTGAAAGCAATCACTATCACCTCGGAGAAGATTGGCTTAGATTGCACCGCAGCACACGCTCCAGAGAGGCTTCAAGTCTCTCACCACAATTATTTCAGACTGCAACAAAAACAAGGATTGACAGGAAACATTTTATTTTGTTAAGATGCAGTTAAACATGCAACAATTGTTTCATTTCCATACAGAGAGTTAAAATCCTCACCCTTTAATATACAGAGCACTAGATCCCAAATATCCATGAAACTGAACTTTTTTACAAGTTAAGTTTAGTTTAATATTTATTGGATTACATACTTAAAGACAATACACTGCCAGGTCACACAGCACCCCTTTTTAAAAATGTTTTGATGTCAATATTAGTATGAAAACATGAAAAGAGAAGAGCACAACAAGAAGCATTTGTGAAATATAAAGAACACTGTACTCATAGATGATTGGTAGTCTTTAGAAAATTGGGCCATTAAGTTACTGTTAATCTGTGTTACATCATGCAGTGTTTGATTATTTCATTACACACTCAGTCAAACACTAAATCTTGTGGTCCTTCTAGTATCATATTTAGACATTTACACATTTCAATCTCCTCTCTTTCAAACAAGCTATTTCCATGTGTCAGTTGTCTTGAAGACTCTGCTTTAATAACTCACTCCTGTTATCTACAGTGTGATGAACACAAAGTTCAGATTTCCTCAGGTGTCATAGGAGAACAACACTGAATCCTCTTTTAAGCTGCATGATTATTGTGCATCAGTGCTTTAATTCTGCCTTCCTCCATGTCTGATGATGCTGTTTTGCTCTCTGGTAGATTGATAAGTAGTGATTAGCTCTGATCTTCCTCAGCTTGATTAGTTGGCTTCATGGCAGTAATGACTAAAAGAAAAACCTCAGTTGTTTTTAGTCTGTTTTTAGAAATGTCTTCAGGCTGTACACACAAAGTGATCTTTGAAATTATCAGTCTGTTTATTATAAGTCTGAACAGTGTTGTCTTTTATTAGTGCTGTTTAAGAGAACTGTTATACATCCTCTATAATATGTAAATCAAAGGGGATGAAGTCGTTTTCTGTACCTCTGCATTTAAAACAGTCACTTTCTTTCTTTTCTTTCTAATTTCTACTTCTATCAAAACTAAGCAACTAAGTAAATCAAATAAATTACAGGGTAAACTTGGCATTGAAACCTCTGTGATACTTTTTATAATTAAATGGGCTGAATGGTTGATTCTTCAGAGCGTTTGTTAGGACGTACATTTGCTTCTAACCCTTCCATTGTTTAGCTCTCCATGTTAATATTGCACATAATTGAGGCTTACGCTTATTTCCTCTTTCAGCCGCAGACAGCTGTCTCAAATAAAATGTTGAAAATATTACAGGTAGTGCTTATCTACCATTCATTCAAAGCAACCCTACGAACCCTACATTTAGGCTGCCAAGATTATAGGTGTTATTCTGACTCCAGCATATTCATAACTCTGTAAAAGAACTTCTCATTGCTTGAATAAACCGTAATACACACTCAAAGTTCAGACGCTGTGTAAAAATGTTCATAAAAAGATAATTTGATGCTTTGCAATCCATTTAAACTCTCTCCATTTAGTTGAAAGTGGTGAAACTTGCTTTATGAAACTAATGGTTGTTTATCATTGATGCCAGTAAGATGTTTGGAGAAAGCTGGACCAGGTGCACGTTTACCGTCACACTGCAACGCCTCTTCTTTCAACACCAGGGGACCAAAGGGAGCAGAGTGCAGAGTTTTGAAGAACAATTGTTGTCCCCATTGTGCCTGATGGACAACAACCGTGAACGGACTCACACTCAACGGTTGCCATACTGGCTATGTGGAGAAAAAGCAGGAGTAGATCAAACAATGGTTGAAAGCACATTAGAAACTCCCTGAAATCACTGGCTAATACAGCTCACTGTCACACGAGATCAGGGATGTCAAACTCAAATACACCATGGGCCGAAATTTAAAATTTGAGAGAAGGCGCAGGCCAACATTGACATTTATTGAAAAAATCTTCCTCTAGATACAACAATGAAGCTTTCCAGACGGACCCAAACAAGCTTTACCTTAAACATTGATGTGGAAAAGCAAAGCTTAATACTGTACAGCAAATAACTTGTTATTGCATAAATGCATATAATACACGATAATAATGATATAACATAATCAAATATACAGTTTAAAAAAATACTTACCAGTGGCATTGATTTCTTGTAAAACATTTAAACGAAAATGTGCCTTTTTTCATTTGCAGTCTTCTGATTTAAATTTCAACATTAAGCTTTAGTTCACAAGCTTCAAATAAGCTAAAAAAATGGTAAACCAATTAACTAATAATAACAATCAAGACAAATACGTCTGTTTTTTTTTTTTTTTACACTTGTAAACACATTCTGCCTCCCTCCTGTCTAGAAAGCTCCAGTATTCTATCTGTCTTTTTGCCAATTTTGGGAGGGGTAACGGTGTCAGGAGTCACATGAGGTTGCTATGAGTACTGTCAAAAGAGGAGAAGGTCTTTATGGGTCCTGACCTGAGTGAAGCACTAAAATACCAGCAGAGCATTCTGAGTTCTGTGGTATTAGCAGTATATGTGCTGTATGATACCAGCGGGCCAGCTCTAGTGGTCATTTGGCATTGTCTCACAGGCCAAATATAATTACACTGCTGGCCAAATTTTGCCTGCGCGGCAGAGTTTGATACTTATGCGCTGCATCAATATGAACCAGACATAAGCATGATTGCCAGCACACGTGCAGCCTGCACACGTCATCGTGAAGCATCAGTTTAGAAAACAGTCTCATAAGAGTCAGCGCCGTCCAGAATATGTATACGACTTAAAATACTTTTTTTTTGTCTGAGGTAATGTTGTTTTGGTTCGACACAGCCCTTCAACACCCCCATTATTGATCAAAATGATTGTCAAGGGGAGCAATCACAGCAATTATGTGTCATGGATCAAGCATCATATCTGCGCTGCAGGAACGCAAATGGCCTAGTGGTTCAGGTCGCGCTCCATGAGGTTCATCCTTGTGTGGGTGGCCCGGGTTTGTATCTGGCCTGTGGCCTGTTTCCTGCATGTCATTCCCTCACTTTCTCCCCATTTCCAGCTCTATCCACCGTCCTCCTCTATCCACTAAAGGCATGAAAAGTACAATACAATAACTTAAAAAAAAAAAATTCTGCGTTAGATTGTCAGTGCTTGTGCTTGTGCACGAGGCGTCCCGTACTGAAGCCCAATGTTTCTAAGTGTGCTGAAGCAGAGAAGTGTCTGGGCAGTGTACTTAGGTCTCACCGGCCAAACAAGCTGTACTTTAGAGTTGAAGTGTGCTAGAGCATGGTACGACCGGCCAGTGTAATCGCGTCCACGGGATCTGGCGTTACATCCTCATCAGGGATCAGATTTTCATATATCCTCATTTTATTTCATATTTATATTTTATGTGGTGGTACAGAGTGAGACCATCTCGACTTTACATAGAAACTACAACTCCACATTCTAGATCTGCTTCTTCATTTTTTTATGTATCATGGAAGTATCAGATTGGGCAGATACTCAAAATCAAATGAAATCAAAGAAGAATAAAAACACAAGGGGAAAAACCTTGACACAAGCTGTCATAACTCTTGCATGGAAGGTTTCGATGTGTTTCCAATAAGAAGAAGAATTCCTATTTGCATAGACTGAAGTTCTGTGTTGTTGTTTTTTTTTTTTTTAAGCTGCATGGATCTTTGTAATAACCAGTATGTGCAGCACCATCAAACAGCATTGGTGTGATGAATGTGGCTTCAAAGAGTTACCAAGCTCTGCTGTAAACAGTTTTTCGTTCAGATATTTAAGGGAAAATAGTGTTGCATGAAATCTGTGGCTGTGTCTTAACTGTAATTGCAGTTTCCAAGTAATTCAGCTCTCATGCTTGCTGGGAATTTCATCATCCAGCCTGGGCTCTATTCAATAGCTCTTCACTGAATAAATGAATAAATGACAACAAAGCTATGGGCAATTATAATGGAAAAATTGGTTCATGAGATAACATCAAGTTAACTGTGAAAAGGAAGAAAAGCCTCTGTCTCCTCTCATAAAGGGGGAAGAAGAGTGGGGATAAGAAAAACTGCATTACTCCTGAGAGGTCATCAGACGAGGTCATAGTAACGCTATCAGAACCATGTCTGTTTATAATGATCAGTTTTCCAGGAAGGACAGCGCCAACATTTAGATTCTGTGCAAACATAAAGCCTCCATCTCTGCACATCTACATTACAGTCTTTCTGTTTGACTTGGGGTGTGTTCTTGACCTAGCATAAGGTTTACAGGGCACAAAATAGGAGAAACAAATACTTAAAACGTGACTGCTCCATGCAAGGTCAAACCAAGAGCTTAGTGACTTGTCTTTCCTTTTTTTGGGAACAAATGTTGAATATTTTGCATAAAAATTCAGTGATAAGTCAATGTTTTTCTCCTAATGTTTGCACCAGATGAATTATACATGCAGCTGTTTGTAAGTCATGAAAAAAAGATTCCTCATTGTCCAAAAACAGAGCAGATGTCAGAAAATATCTTGTAGAGCAGAATGGGGGATATTTTTGACAGTTCCTTGTGATTTTATGCCCACAGAGACACTGCAATGTGACCTGTAAGAATCTAATATCAAAACCACTTTTTATTGATGAAGAATGAGGAAAATAAAATCAGACAAAAAAGTCTTGGTAACAAACTGATACAACTTATAAACGGAAGGTGAGATTCATTTCTTGTTTAGTAACCTCATGCTATTTTATCACTGCTGCATCTGAATCCTATCAAAGAACTGCTGAGGTACTTGCTAGTAGATTATCTTTTTTTTTTCAATTTCTGTCAAGGAAAAAGCACTTATTCAACTCATTCCTGCCCCCCCCACCCCCCACCCCATCACGGTGCAATCTGCTGAAGGTTGATGTGACACACAAAGTGAGGCTGCGTGTGCACCCGTCAGTGTCTGTGCTGTGACACCGTCCATCCCCAAAACCCTTCCCCCTAACACGTGTGAATCTTCCAGTTTTGTTGTAATGGTTTAATATATACATGGTTCCTACACATCCTTCAAAAGTCCTAAATTCATGTATTTAAAACTAAGACCTCAAAATGTATTAAATTGATTAAAATATCATATTCTGGTCTTAAATTACTCAAAGTTATTAAATTTGTCAGCGCAAAGTTTTTTTTTTTTTTTTTTTTTTTGCTGGACTTTTTCAAGCAGGAGATGGAGAGTGGATACTGTCTCACAAGTCGCTGTTATCATTTCTGCATCCTAGACAGGCAGTCTGTGACTATGGGTCCCTGTACACTTTTACATACAGCTGTCAACCAGAGAGCACGGAGGATCACTTTGTTCAATAAACAGACAAAAATTAAACTTGAATGAGTCTCATTAAGTGACACACATGCTTTGATTTGGTTGTAATGCAGCACAATCCCCCAACCATGGACTATATTTATAGTGTTTTTGGTATTAAATTTCATCTAAAGTGGCATCAAATGATCTTAAAATGTCTAAATTTGACTTGCCACAACATGCAGGTACTCATAGCTTATGTGCTGAGGTGTTTTTTTTCTGAATTCTAAACTGTGCCCCCCTACAGGAGCCTGTGCACTCAAAGAATAGGTACCAGCTGTAAACAGTCGTGAACCTGCAGCTGTGACACTGAGACGTGTAACAAAAAACACATGTTGACAAGTACTGCCTGTTCATTTTGAGAGGGAGGGGGCACATGAAGCCACAGCAGACAAAGGTTTGTTTAAGTGATTGTTCATCACAGCTATTAAACAAGCTAATGTCCCTTTGTTAGCCTCAAAGGTCAGAACTGCCAAATCAGTTTGTTTATGATCAATAATGAAAATTTGTCGGCTGGAGTTCATCAAATTTGTGCTCATTAAACAAAATCTGATTCCACTGTTTGAACACGTCCATTGAATAAACTGACTTTGGATGTGTTCGCTAATGAGTTTATCTTTCTACTGTTAGTTTAACTGCACACTCACTGAGAGAGGATGAGCTGAAACCTGTGTCACAGTTAGTTTGGTACATGAATGTGGGTTATTGAGTGTCTTGGTCAAGGGTGGGAAATTCATTTTTACAAGGGGCCACATGAGAAACTTGATACGTTTCAGAGGGCCACCACAACGAGAACGCAAACTTGATTCTGCTCAATTTTAACTTTTTTCTTCATTTTCAAATGCTTTTACTTACATTTTGATTATCTGTTACTGGTAACCCGAGGAATAAGGAATTTCAGTAAACATGTGAAACTGTAGTGTGGGTCAAATAGGAAAATACTCCTATGGAAGTGATAAACAGTAAAAACACAAACAGTCATTGAATTAGAATTTCATTTCATGTTAAGCTTTTTAGTTCTAACACATACCGACAAAAAATTGATGCAAATCAACACAAAACAATAACAATTTTTTGTTTCCTTTTACCTCTTCAGTGAGAAAAATCCATCTGTCTTGAGCTTGAACAAGCTCATTGAAATCTGAATGAATTCCTGAGGTGGTGATAGATAGCTGGGGGTTGATCATCGATGATAGAGGATTTTGATTTGGTTTTGTTGACCTTCATCACTTATCACTGTTTATGTAGGGCTCATGTGCACAAGTACTTCCATTAGAGTTGCCCCGATACCGATACCAGTATCAGAAATTGCTCCGATACTGCAGAAAATGCTGGTATCGGTATCAGCGACTACTGGAGTCACAGATACCGATACCATGTAATTTATTACCAATGTTTAGCTCTGTTAAACTCTGACACGGTCTTCTTCACTGCTCTTAAAAACAGTAGCGCTGTGCTGCAACCTGCAGCCTGCTTGATCACGTGACACAGACTCAACAGACACTGATTGACTTGAGACTTGGAGCTAAGCTAACTAGGACAATCATGTTGGCGGTGTGGCAATGTTTCACACTGGATACTGTTATATCTAAAAATAAATGTTAAAAGAAATGGCTTTAATTCCTGTATTTATTCATGTTTTACAAAGGGTTTAACCTGAGCCAGACTTTACCACGATGATAATCATATCACAGTCATACAGGCACAGTATGATATTTTTTAATAACATATTTGGATCAGATCGGTACTTGGTATCGGCCGATACCCACAGCACAAGTTTTGGAATCTGTATCAGGAGAGAAAAAATGGTATTGGGACATCTCTTACTTCCGATTGGAAATAATGGATACTTCACACTTCTGAAAACCAAAGCAACACAGTGGTATGGATTTCTTTTTGTTTGTTTGTTCCTATTCTATGATTGACCTCCCCAGGTCTGCTTTAGGTTGTTGATTGTGGTTCAGGTCATGAGGATTTGATTTCCCTAAGCTCAAGACTAACAGGGGTCTTCAGAGGAAATAACACACAGACAGATGCACAGACTGAATGAATGACCCTTCCTTTGTCTTTATTTCTGCTGAAACAGGGAGGAGCTGATGATCAGCTCATCCTTCGACTCATTGGAGGTTCTCCTGGATTCCTTTGGGCCTGTCAGAGACTGCACCAAGGACAACGGAGGCTGCAGCCGAAACTTCCGCTGCATATCTGACCGGAAGCTGGACTCCACTGGATGTGTGGTGAGTGGTTCTTTTTTACGAGACTCTGCCTGGAAGCTTCCATACATTAGCTCTAAAAGCTCACTGTGACCTTCCCCCTATATTTCATTTTAAATGCTTTTCAAAGTGCTTTACTTCTAACGCTGAAGATCCAAGCCTTTGGGACTTTTGATCCTGCGCCTACTCGTTCAGCCTGATCACTTTTGTTTTGTATTCTAATGTGGTATGAATATCCAGTTGTGGCCATCAATTGTTAAGTCCATGTAGCCGTATAAATATTCATAAGCACTTCTTCGGGCCGAGATGACCCACATCAAGGACAAGCAGCAGACCCGCTCTCCATAATGCCTCTGACTCCACAGTTTGACTTCGCCTCTTGTCTCGTTCGCCTCTCAGGCCGACAACACACTCATTACCTCCAGGTGGTGCTTAGCAACCAGGAGATGTTGCAGCCAGGTCTGTTTTCTTGTCCATCTGTTTGGGGCTCAAGCAATAGCGTTCTTGTTATTTGCAGAGTCTTAGCGCCGTCTGCTAGTGTTTTGCTTCAGCTAAATCCCCTTCCTTATATTGATAAGCTGTCAGGAAACAGCCCCTCCCCCTGAAAATTTAATTTCTTTTGGAGTACTCCGAGGCACTTGAGTTGAGCTTTTCAGGTGGGCTGGGAAGATGCGATTTATTCAGTTCAGAATGCTTCATCTTATCTCTCCTAATGCACCTCAAGGAGCGGCAGAGTTTGTGGGATGCTCTTTTAATGGGAAAGAGTTTCACTTATAGATTAAGGTGGACACATGTATTTCCAAGCTACTATACATGCAAATGGTTTGGTAAACATTAGGAGAGAACGGTTATACCACCTGAGGCCGTCTGCAGGCGTTTAGTGGACACTCTAAAGAGCATTTATGGATTACTCTCTCTTTCATCATCTACATATGAAGCGATTGTTCAAATTTGTCCCGGTGGATGTTGAACGAGGTGGTTATTTGCAGTCAGTGTGGAGTTGACCTTCAGCTGGAGGAATGAGGATGGTGTTCTGGCATGAAAACTGAAAAGACTAATCCTACTGTCTTTCTGATGCTTCTAAATAAGAAAACAGTCTATACCAGTGTAATGTACACAAGGAATGTTTGTTATTGAATTTTCTCAGCACATCCCCGTTTCATTCATCCAGTTTACATTCCAGTTTCTTTCAGGAGATGCCATTTTCTAAATTACACCACATAACTACTACCTGGGTCAGAAACTTGACTTTTCTACACGCCCTCTTTTCAGATTCTGACTGCCAACATTCTTCTACTTAGGCTTATCTTTATGGCTCTGTAGAAATACATATCACATCACAGTGTTGTAGGACTGGAGTCCAGGTATGCTGGACTTGTGACTCTCCTTTGACTCATGTGCTGATGACTTAGACCCAGAGTTGGGCTCGAGCACTGGATGCATGAGGATTCAAGCTTATTTCTCAGTTAAGACTTTGTTCAGTTTCATTTATTGTCTCCTGGTATAAAGTTCAATTTTCAGGCTGCGGCTGGCACGTGTTTGTTTACATGCCTGTGCGTTCACGTACCATCTCCTTCAGCAACAGTGTGAGGAGCCACAGGTTGTGTGTTTTTGAAGATTTTACTGCTAAGCCTGGCAAAATCAGAGCTACAATTTCATTATGTGAAAAATAAGTTAAAGTGCAGTGAGGGAGATTTTTATCTCAAATAGAAAAACAAGTAGATGTGCGTTGTGGTGATATTCAGCTTTCAGGAGACTGAGTGACACCTCCACAGAGATGATCCTGGGAGCTTGTAAAAATATTTTTCCCCTGTTTCTTGTGGTGGTTGTGACATTTAACATGTTAGCTACATGCAAACTGCAGGAGATCACAGTCTCCACGTTTGTCTCTCTCTGTGCTCTGTGCTGTGTTCAGTGCTGTATAGGCTATATATAGAATATACAGTCTACAGTGCTGTGAAGCACATGCACCTCATGTCTTCTCAATCGACAGGCAGTTTCAAAACAAAAGCACCTTCTTCACAATAAAACTGCTTACAACGCATTCTGTTTTCTCCTCTGAGGAATTTAGCAGGACTTGGGCTAAAGTACTGAGGACTCGACCTGGACTCAACTCAGGTGAAGAGGACTTTGATTTTTTTTAGTGACTCAGACTCGACTCGGATCCAAGCTCTGAGGACTTGACGACAACACTGTCTGTTTTTTTTTAATTAAAAAAATGATCATATTAAACTTAATATGAGCCACTTTTACTGAGAAGTCCAGACAAATGTCTTATTTTAGGATGTTGAAATAAATATAGCACTTGAAGTACTTGAATAAAATACTGCCTCTGAAGTAGGAAATTAGCTTGTTTAATTTCTTGTATCGAAACATTTGTCTTGTTTCCAGAACATGCAATTTTTTTCTTTTGACTGAATTGGCAGATGATCTTTAGCAAATTTTGCTAAAAAAAATCAAGTTTTTCAGTTTGAGCATTAAATATTTTGTCTTTCTCTATTGAATATAGATTGAAGAGGATGAAGAGGATTCTATTGCACCCTCTCAATATTGGCACATTTTTGACAAAGATTTCTAGTTTTGAAACATTCAAATTTATTTTCTTTCAAGCAGAGTTCAATGGAAAAGTGAAGAAAAAGACAAAAAACACTGTTGTAGTCTTTATTCCTGTAGCTGATAACTTCACACCTGTTTCAAATTCCAGATCTCTGACCAACCAGTCAGAATTCAAATTCTTCGAGAGTCTTTAAAATAGCCCCTTAAAAATTAGGCCTTGAAACCTGTGGCTCTGAAAGCAAATCAGCATGACTACTGAAGTATTCCAGGGAAGTACAAGATTTCAAGGTTGAATCATTTCTTTCATTTCCATGGTGAACATTTGTTGAGATAAAATGGACTTTAGCAATTCTCCAAAACACAAAGATGACAGAGCTGCTCCAGATCCATTAGAAAAACTTGAAGTAGTGATTCCTGTGGTTGAGTTTCATTCTGCAATCAATTTTTCACTCATGCATGTTTTTGTCTTTGTAAGGAGTAAAATCATTGGACTTGAATGTGTTTCAAACTTCATCAGTCTATAGAGCGCACCAAAATTCAGGTTAGTACAGCAAGAAACACGTACATAGTAATGTGTACGTTGCTTATGCCACTGTTAATGGGTTTTAGGGTTTCTCTTTTGAATTAACCGTTTTACTCTTTTTGTCATTTTTTTGGCTGTTTATTTACAACCGATTTTCCGCAGTAATCTACTGTTTGTATGTGAAATGGTTTTGTTCTGTAGTCAGCAATGCATTGTGGTCTGGTAAATTTGAAGTGAAAACACAAAGACCTATAATGGTATGCTAATTTTTTAAATCACAGTGAAATACATTATTTGTGGAGAGTGGGCATTTTTCTAGAGTTGGATGCAATGTGCGATATAACCATGAATGGGGAGGGCACACAGTGGACATGAGACACTGCTGTACATGGATGGCTCACACAGGTGACTCATGCTGTCTATGCTCCATGGCTATCGACACTCTGTTGTGTTGAGTGGCTGAGTGCACTCTGTAGTGTAGTCAAGCTGTTTTTGCCCCACAGGGTAAATTTGCAGTATTTCCCCACAAATCTGTCCAGTGAAGTAATCAGATGTGCTGATTATACAATATAGAGGACTTTTCATTTAGAGTTTGACAGAAGAAGACACCATTATTTAATCACACCCTTGACATCTGGTCTATGCCCTCGACAGCTGGTCCAAGCTGAGGAGCATGGACAGACAGTCGATGCAAGGACAAAGACAGTCTGTGTGACCTTCAAGTGACACCCACGTACAGCAGGGTCTCATGTCCACTGTGTGCCCTCCTCACTCATGTACACAAGGTGATGAATGGTAAAATACTGTAAATTTCTGTTGCAGTAAAAAAAGTTTATTTTACAGCAACATAATGGCTGCCAGTTGTTCACTGTTTTTTCACACAAAAATTTGTTAGTGTTTAAACACTGAAAGACTTTCTCTGTTTCCAGTTTTTAATCTGTACTGTAACTGATAAATTAAATTTTGCATGCTCATACTACCAGGGTTGAGTGGGTTGTGAATACAGTTTCAATTAGCACCAGATTTGAAACCAGATTATTTGGATTGGTCATTCTTTTTGAATATACAATCTGATGAGTTTAACTTCACTTTCCTTGATTTATCTATTTTCCCCCTGACCTGAAGCATTCAAGAGAAACCTTACCTTTGACTCTGCCTCATTTAAAGACCCACTTTTTCATTTATGAGACACAAACACTACCAGAGATCCAGCACTACTTACTCTACTTACAGCTCTTGGTTTCTTAAGTTTCTATTCATTCTTGTCTTGGACAGCTGTGGTGCAACGAGGCCTCTTGGATTTCGGTGCAATTAGGTCCCTGCCCTTTTTTTATGGGATAAGTTGTGCTGTTCATCCAAAATCAAATGCTCAGGAGATCACCTTGTTTATTATGGGGGCTTGTAAATGCAGTAAAATCTGCTGCCAAGAACAGTAAAAACACCTGGTACAGCAATTAGATTCTATCACTTTTGTATCAGTGCTGCCCTGAAGTTCAGCCTATCTGCAGGGTGCAGTTTCAGACTAATGCCGGAGTTAACGAAGCTACATTTGCCTTGTTACGGGGGCCACACAGAGACATCACACTAGTATAGCTTGTAAGTATCCGTCTCTAAAAATTTCCTTTATCAAGACTCTCATATCAATCTGAGGTCACAGTCGCAACAAAATTGCATTTAAAAGCCTTGAGAACGGAATATCCGTCTTGTCCTTGTCTTGTGCCAAGAGATGACGGAGTGGAGATTCTCAGAGAAGCGGGGCTCTAAAGTCTCGATGGTTTGATTATGTTTGACTTAGGAAACTATTTTCTTAATGCTCTCCCCCTGTGTAGAAAAGCAGAAAACGAATGAGGTATTTTCTGTCATAATTTCCTCCCTTTACTCATAATTAATCAACAGCTTGTGTTCTCTAACATCCAGGGGGAAGCGTCTTCGTGTTGCAGTGTGTTGCAAATCCTTGCCAAAAGCAGTGAATACATTTTTATTCCTGAAATGAGTCTCACTTGGGCACTCTGATAGAAACAGAGAAAATAATTTATTTCCCATGCTTTGTGCATGATGAGACACGCCTGTTTTATGATAGCATTAGTTATTTATTGTTTTGTAATTTATCATTCTTATGAGCGTGTCAAGTACATGGAAATATTTCCAGAAACGACTGAACTAAAGACGTCTCTCCTTCTTCTACTTTTTGTACCTATGTAAAAGAAGACAGGCCTTGTATAGACCAAAGGAAACCAGCAATGACAAAACATCATGGAGAATTTTTATAAAATGTTTGAAATCCTGAAAACCTTCTACAGAAAGGATCAACTTTAAAGAACTGTGAAGACTTTCTTGAAAGGATAGCATTTGTGATAGGGACTCCACCCCCATAAGCCTTTGCTCCCAGCTGTCATTATGCTTGTTATGTTTTCTTTTGAAAAAAGGAAAGGGGTTTATCAACAGTTGCATAGTGCTACTGTTTGAAACATGACAACAAGCAAACTTTGTGATCTCAATTTGTGGTGTAGTAGCCGGCTTTATGTAGTGCGACTCACAGCCTGGTGCCCTGAGACGTGTCTTTAATGTGTAATGTTTGTGAATCTTGTTTGTGTCCAACCAGTGCTCATCTACCCAACCTCACTAAGCAGATTATTTTAATTTTACTGATATACTGCAGTCATCAGTTCAAACATGAGGTTCTAACTGCTGCATGTGGGTTGGAATGAACATTATCACGAACAGCTTAGCCCGTGTTTAGATATTAATTTAGCCCCTAGCTCGTATTTTAGCATTCAGTGTGTTTTAGCCTTTAGTGCATGTTTTAGCCTTTTGCTCATGTATTAACCTTTAGCCTGTGCTTTATCACTCTCTCTTTAAGCTTTTGTTTTCAGCAGATAAAAACACAGTTCATTCTTCTCACTGTTAAACTTCGTCAGCTGTGGTGTTGTCACAGAGACTTTGACAGGTAACTCAATCCAGTCCAGCCTGACCTGATCAGGAAGCTACGAAATCACGTTTAAAAAAGGGGGGGGTGGATTCAGTGCCAATTATCTCATCTTGAGTTGAAGATTTAAATCAAGCATATATCTAGAAGTGAGGCTTTTTCAAGATCACTTAGAAAGTCCTCACAGTCCTTTGAAACCATGGTTGAAAACTTCCAAACACAGTGTACAAGGTGAGGTCTCAAAGCTTCGAGGGCAACACAATTCAAACTAGAAATAAACTGCCACCATTATTTCAGAGTTAGACAAAATACTCAGGGTGCCAAACAGTCTCAGTTTATTGGGTTAATGTTGAATTAAAGATCATTTGGGGCGGGAATCTTTGCTTTGTTCATCCTTTATTCTTCATTCATCATCTGTCATGTCATTTCTTTTTCATTCTCCCACCAGAGCCAGTCGCAGTAGGAGGCATGATGTTTTAGAGATTTCCATCCTTCTGTCTGCTCGTCTGTCTGCTCCATTCATGTGAAAGAGCTATCTTAGGAACGTCTAGAGAATCCATCAAAACATGCACAAACTCTCCTTTGTGTTGAGGATTAACTGATTAGATTTTGGTGAACTGTGAAGTCTCAGAAATACTTCCCTCCATCTCAAACAGGAGTTTGAAAGCAAAAATCACCCAAGTTTCTCCCCATTACAAAGGTATAAAAGAATCAATGTGTGACATTTTTATCTTTAAATATATATCTTTGACACTCGAGTTGTTGTAAATAAATATTTTATCTGTTAGTTTGTTCTGTCCTGCTGTTGTGAACACAGTTGGACTGCTTTTGGAGTCACATCAGTGGCTGAATGAAACGTTTTTTTTTTTTTTATCTGAGGAATCAGATACCGCTGCAAGCTTTTGGAAATACTCCCCTCACTCCCTGGAAAACAGAAACTTTATGTTCCCATGTTAACATATCACAGAAATAAATAGTTGAATTATATCTTAATGGACTCACAAAACTTAACCAGCACATGTTGGATTAACTGTTTAAGGCCATGTTGACATGATTTACAATGTTTTTCAGGTGATTTGTTCTTGTTAGTTGAATGTGGTTGAAGACATTTTTTTGTCTCTGGTTTCTTTTGGAAGTTCAATCAAATCAGTGTATCAACCTCTTGGTATCTCAGCCATATTGGTTTGAACCATTGATCATATCAGTGTGGTTCAGTTTTGACTGTTGGTTTACAATCTTTGTGTGAAATAAGCTCAGAGCAGGGGATGGTTTAAATTTGGTTAAAGTTGGGAGTAACAGGGATCTCTGTGACTCTGTGCTTCTCTAACATGTGAATAACAAATATGCAAATAATTTCCTGGCTACATGGTGGTGCAGTGGTTGGTGCTGTTGCCTCCCACTGAGAAGTCACCTGGTTTAACTGCCTGGCATGTCCATGAGCATTTGTTCATGTTGTGTGGCTGCCCTGGCTTCCTCCAACAGTACAAAAACACACTCATCAGATTCATTGGTCAGTCAAAGTTGCATGTATGTGTGAATGGTCATCTGTCCCTACATGCTGGCCCTGTGATAAGCTGGTGATTTGGCCTGAATGTACCCTGCCTTGCACTCAATCGACCTATGGCTAAGTTATGTCCTCCACCACTCAGAAAAACAATGAGCATTCAGTGACCTGCCCGATGATAGTTTTGTTTTTCAGATGGTCCATAAAAAGCCACAGGCCCCGTTTACATGACAGTGGTTTTAGGAGGGAGTGCAAAAGTATTGTTTCAGCCTCCCGTTTACACAGAAACAGCATTTCAGCCAACCTAAAACGCAAACTTTTATAAATGCCCTCTGGGGTGGAATTTTTCTTAAACACCATTTCCACTGTTTCCATGTGAACGGCAAACTCGTGTTTTAGGTGGAAGCACTGGCGTCATGACATGGAGTAGCTCCTCTGTAAATAGTTCGCATGTATTTCCATTAATGTGTGGGTTTTCCAGCTTCTTCCCGCAGTCCACAAACAGCTCATCAGGTGACTCTTATTTGCCCAGAGGTGTGTGTGCGTGTGTGTGCGTGTGTGTGCAAGTTGTTTGTCTCTACATACATGGTGACTAGGGATGGAACACTTTATGAAAAAAATCCGAACCGTTCGGTTTTCCTGCGCGGTTTGGGGCGCATGTGTGCCGTTTTTTTTTTTTTTTTCCTTTATCTTCTCAGTTTGGTACGTGTGTAATCACGGTCATACGCATGCGCAACTTGAGACGAAAGCGAAGCATAGGCAGCACAGTTGTACGGAGGCGTGTGTTGTGGATATGGCGAGCGGAGAGGAGAAACAGCCAGAGATAGAGGATACCCCTGTGGCATCCTCTCAGTCTCCTGTCTGGGATCACTTTGGATTTAACGTTACCTACGACGATGGCGACAAGAAAGTGGTGGACAAAACCGTGACTGTGTGCAAGCACTGTAGAACACGTGCTGTTTATGCTAACGCTAACACATGTTTTCTTTTGATGAAGAAAAACTGTTTTTTTGCCAAATAAATTAAAGGTGTGTTGAAATAAGCAGTGTCTCACACAGCCTTAATGATATTTAAAATGGCAAAACTGCCTAATTCCTTCAGACTTTACACGACTATAAATAAAAGAAAAAGATTAAAATGAATATGTTAAAAATGAACTATTACAATATATGGTATTTGGGGTGATGAAAACAATAACAGTGTGAACCGAACCGAAATGAAAACTTTGACCACAAAACCGTGATACGAACCGAACCGTAAAGTTTGTGAACTGCTACACCCCTAATGGTGACCTGTTCTGGGCGAACCTCCCTTTGACCCCACTGACAGTTGGGACAGTCTCCAGTCACCTCGGAAAGAAAAGCAGCATGAGGAATGGATGTATGAACATCAGCTAACATGTTCAGGCCGCATTGTACTGCACTAAACAGAAGACAGGTGATGTTTTTGCTGTATTCTCTCCACTTTTAATATTTCACTGCTGCATCTTTCCATTTATGTCCCGAGCTCTGAAATCTCATCCCAGCCCTGTACTTCATTCTGCCGGGGTCCTGTTCATTTACTGAATCTGTCTCAAAGCTGGTCGCAGACGCTGCTGCCTTCAGTAATCAGTAATTATACAGGTTTTCAAACACAAACTGAGTGAAAGAGGCAGGACACATTTACCTCACACTGTTATTGATGTAATTCTGGCCCTGCATGCACATTCATTAATCAGAGGGAAGCTCTACTGTAAACTGGAGGAAGCAGACTAACCTGTCAGATCACCAAGATACCAAGATGTGGCTCCAGATTTATCTGGGATTCAAACAGCTAATTGTTCTTTATTATCATTATTACTTTTTGAATTTCAAAAATGAGTTTATTAAAACATTGTTCTGTCTTGATGAAACATTATCCTTTATGCTGAATATGTAACAAAAAACTCTTTAAATCATTATAATTAAGTTCAGCCCTGCAACAACAATCATATACACACACGCGCACACACACATACCTCCCCCTCCTGTCCATCATCACACCGCCTGATTCCCAGCTGCCTGTGCATTTATTAGTGTGTGCTTTAGTAATTATCTTGTGACTGTCAGGCTTATAAATGAGCCTCTCATCCATCTAATCAGGGTGGTAAACTGGCTGGGCCCTCGCGCTCTGATTCCACCCTAATCAATTAACACCTTGTCTGCATACGCACCGCCAGTAGCTGTCCTGTCTGTGTTTAATATCTTTCCTTGTGTGAGATTCACTGATGCTGGCGGTCTGTGCTGACCGACCTGCTCCGTCTGGCTGATGTATTGCACTCCTGGGGAGAGGCAGCGCACGACGCCTCTGGAAGTGAGAGCGTAATAATCACAGGATGATTGTGAGATTAATTAGCTTTGTCTTGTCACTTGTCTCCCCAGCAAAATAGTGGGAAACGAGGATGTTGTTGACAGCGGATTGCAACTAAGATGGAACGATTGGCTGGGAGTCGTCCAAACAGCTCAAACTGAGAGTTTGTGCGGCCTCGTGCACAAAAGTGTAACAGAATCAAAAAGGGCTGAGAGGCTGCTGGCCACTTCAACTGCTCGTTAGGGCAAATATCCAATCAGCCAATCACATGGCAGCAACTAAATGTTTAGTCATGTAGACATGGTGAAGACAGGCTGCTGAAGTTCAAACTGAGCATCAGAATGGAGAGGGAATGTGATTGAAGCAGCAGAGCCTCCCTGCCCTGTACTACAGATATCTACTGAAAAATGTGAAGTCCATTCCTCTCTACTCTGAACCTCAGTTGCTTCCTCTAAGTTTTGGATGGAAATTTCTTTCTGTGTGGAGCACCAAACAAAGAGACTGTTTTGTACCCAGTGCCAATTCTCCCTTGAAGCAGTAGGATGGAGGGGGAGTGTATTCAGGGTGGGTATGTTGCTTGTAATCACGAGGATGCTGATTAAGAGGATGTTATTACTGCTGTTTTTGTCACAGGATGTTGGAGGTTGTATCTGACCTTGGTTCCCAGGAGTTCATTATGCAGGTTTATAATTTTGTGCTCTTCAACTATTCATTTTTTCCTCCTTGTGATTTGAATGGGTTGACTTCATCTGTTATGAAATCCAGTCATGCATATCAAAAGAGGATTGATATATCCATCCTGTGGTCATGGAACTCAAGGGACGGGAATTGAACAGCTGTGTAGCCTCAAGAAAACCACTAATCAGTAAAGCTAACTGGAAAAATAGCTTCAGTTTGCTAGGGAGCATAAAGATTGGAGTCTGGAGCAATGGAAGAAGGTCATGTGGTCTGATGAGTCCAGATTTACCCTGTTCCAGAGTGATGGGAGCATCAGGGTAAGAAGAGAGGCAGGTGAAGTGATGCACCCATCATGCCTAGTGCCTACTGTACAAGCCTGTGGGGGCAGTGTTGTGATCTGGGGTTGCTGCAGTTGCTCAGGTTCAGCAACGTAATGTTCCCAAAGAATAAGGTCAGCTGACTACTTGAATATACTGAATGAGCAGGTTATTCCATCAGTGAATTTTTTTTCCCTATTGGCACGGCATATTCAGTTTTTTTTAACAAGATTTCAGGTCATTGTTAAATTTGGGGTCATGTGATGTATTGGGCTTCAACATGCATTCTTAAAGGACTTTTCTTAAATACAAACGTTTGAACATGTTTAATATCCTTTAAAACATAACTGAGTTTTAAGATTTGTAACATTATTCTATATATCTGTATCTTTATATAATTACTCTCCATTAAAATCCAGGCTATTTTGGAATACCTCCGTGGCCCACCAAGGGGCCACAACCCACAGATTGGATGTCACTGCTTTAAAGTGATCTAGCATGGCAGAGGGCTGGTATGATTGAAGGTTTAGGACTAGGACTAGAAGACTTCTCAATATAAGATGACAGGATACCGTTGTGGGAATAGCAGTGTTGAGAATATTTGGGTTACTAATGTTATTTTTTTCTAGTCACAGGTAATCTAATAATTACCATTATGCTGATTGTGATAATTGATTTGTTCTCTGTTGCAAGTTATAGTCCACATCTGCACTGACAACACATTTTTCCAAGAGATTAAACGCCCGCTATTCCAGACACAACCTACATACACGTATAAGACAGATGTCTTGATCAAAGAGCTGATGAAACACCAACACTAAATGAAATAATCCATGTGAGATTTCAAATGTTTTATTCAAAGCAAAGTTTACCAGCTTCAGTTACAGCTCGTCCTACTCTGGACAGTAGGGTTTGTTTTTAAATAATAATCTTTGGCTGCATTGTACTGGCTGCTGCAGGCTAATGCACCTCTTCTCTCCTCTCTGGATTGGCCCAGTTCCCCTTAGGCAGCAAAAACCAATCTTGACTGAGATCACATTTTGGGACACTAAGCAGTGCTGAGAGGAGTCAATACCTGGCAGAGATATAGCCAGACCTGGGCTCTAAAGAGGAATAGAAGCCTATTAGATTGTCACTACTGATGTTTTCTCTCCACAGGCCATTACACTTACATATGAGGGTGTGTGTCCAGACTCTGAGGCTTGATGGAAGCTTCTGCTGAGGGTCAATAACTGCAGGGATCATACTTCACGAGTAATCTTTAAACAGAATGAGATTTAAAAGAAAAAAAAAAAAAAGGTTTGATACTCTTTGTAAAATCCATCACAATTGAAAAGAAGAGGAAGAAAAGTAATTTTGAGGAAGAATTGTTTGACCGGCTGTTTTTACTCTCACTAACCAGCAGTCCCGAGTCCCAGCGTTGGTGGTGGAGTTTTGTTCATTGCAGCAATCAGAGAAATATCACAGAAAATAATGGAGCTTCATTTGATACAGAGAGAAAACCAGTCCGGAGACCAAGAAGCAAACACAACATTTAGAAATATGATTATCTAAATGAACAGGCTAAAATGACAAACGTGAAGTTCAAAGTTCAACCAAACTGGAGCTATTTTTTCATTATTTTGTTCTCTCCTCTTATTGTTCTGTCTTCTTAGGCATTAAACACTACCCTAGTTGGCCTCTACAGTTTTCAAACATGATTTGTTAACATATTTGACCTGTTTAATTCATAGCAAACGAAAAATACAAACTATAAGTCACAACAACATGTAAGGGTAATTCATGTTTGAGGAGTTCATGAAGGCAAACGATTTCACAGTGAAGATTTCCAGTGCTTTCACCCGCGTCCACATCCTGCAGTCTTTGTGCTGTTGTGTTGCTGTTTCTGGTACCATCTGTTTTTGTAATCCTGCCAGCTACCGGTGCAGAAGGTCGGCTCAGTCAGGGCAGCATTTGTAGTCAAGAGATACGGACCGAGCAGCTGCTTCTGATCCATCTGCTGAGACTTGTGCAAGCTCCCTCTGCTGGTCACTTGTCTTCAATTGAAATAGATTTTGTGATCAAAACAATTTTACCCTTTTCTTCCAAGTTTTCATGAACTCCTGGTGAGAAAGTGAGAAGCATTGAAGAGTGGCTGCTGGAGTCATCTTTCTCACTGTGCATCCAACCTGTTGGTAAAACAATCACTTGCTTGCTCATGCACCACCTGGGTAAAATAAGGTAACACATTAAAATACCTCAATGCTCTTTTTTTAACACATAGATGGCTCTAGTGTGCAGGACTTAGCTTAAATTTTAAATTACACAAAAGGGATGAAAGTGTATTAAACTCTGAGTTTAAGTGTAATTGAAGGTGAGCGTCTGTGTCTGGACTATCCATTTCACATTAACCACACTGACACCTGCAGTTGGAGTTTGTTGCATTATTTCATGATAAAGACTCAATTTTTCATGAGCACTACCATCTAGGGCGGAACGATTTATTGTTTTGAAAGAAATCGTGATTTCAGACATCGTGATCATGTGATCACCAAAGCCGCAATTTTTTCCTGCTCTTGACTGACCCAGGATCTGTTCTGTCAGCTGTTTCACACACACACGTGTCTTGAGTGTAAAACTGTTGGGAAAGATCCTTTTTACCTTGGATTGTTGTTTAGGTTATTTTATTTAACTTGACACAATTAAGGATATTTTGCACGACATCATTTTTAAAAGTGAAGAGTCAAAGATGGTTCTTTTTGTTCTTCAGTTTTTATATGTAAAAATACAATTTAAAAAGTCCGGTTAAGAAAATGCATAAATGGGTGTTAGGTTTTGAGAAGAGTCAAAATTTGACAACTTATTGACAAATCTTCCTTTTATTTTTTGGGGTTTTTTTTGCCTCTCTACTTATTTCTCATAATTTCAACTTATATCTTAGAATTTGACCTCCTATATCAAAATTTCATCTTTTTATTTCAAAAAGTGCCTTTATTTCAAAATGTAGACTTTTGAGCTTAGACTTTTGTCATCTTAAAATTTTGACCTTAAATGAGAAAGTTTGGACTTTTTTTTACATAATGTTAAATTGATTTCTCAAACTTAAGGTGTTTCATCTCAAAATCTTGACTTTTTGTCTTTATTTCTCAAAATTTTCACTCTTTATTTCAAAACATTGACCTTTTATTCAAAAGTTTGAAACAATTCTTACCTTCAGTTTTCATTTTCATCCTTGCATTAGAGCAGTAGCTTTAGATGTTTCAATGGTTTGATGTAATTTTCTCTCAAGTTTGTAAATGTTCCTGTACATTGTGAAAACTTCAGTACAGTTTAATTTAAAGAAAATCGTGAGTCCAATTGGAATTGCTGTATCTGCCAGAAAAATCGCTATTAGATCTTTTTCTAAAATCGTTCAGCCCCACTACCATCCTCTGTTGTAAAGATCTGAGTCTTTCATTTATTGCCGCAATGAATGATATTCCACCACCATTGCTGGGGCACGGGACTGCTGCTATTGTAGCCACTCAGGATAGCTTCTCTCACTTGCTGTCACCTATGTGCAAAGTCACTTGTGGCCAGGTCAACAAAAGCATCAACATACAGACATAGGAGGAGGTTGAGACAGACACAGACGCGTGTAAAGAGGCCCGTAGATGATGATCGAGCAGAACTATTCCCATGAGAGTAGACATTTTATTTTTAAGAGAAATCCTGCAAACCCTAAACTCTGACCAAAATGATAATCAAAGATGCTGTCCATTTCTCATTTACCACACCTGTGATTAGAATCAGAAGCATTATTTCATGAGACAGACTGTTTTCCATGAGCATTAGCACCCTCTAAGACAAAGACTTGACTCCTACCAAGGCATGTATTTGACCTTGAAGCAAATGAATGTCAGATCGTCTTTTTTGCACCACTTTTCTTCGTCTCTGACAACTTTTCCCAGGATGAAAAGTGATGAGGTAATGTATTTATCTGTAGTTATGTAGCACCATTGTTTGAAAGGTGAAAGCAATACAACTTTATGAAATCAGTTTGTAGTTGAGTGTCCGGGGGATCTGTTAAGTGTTAAGTTTCCTCGCAGCCTGATGCTCTGAGACATGTCCGTAACATATAACGTTAGTGAATCCTGGTTATATCCCTGGTGAAAGAGGTCTGGATCTCAATGGGTCTTTAATTAGGTTAAGGTTAGCTGGTTAAATTAAAGTTAAATGAAATAAATAAGAGAATATGTCCTGCTATAAAGGTGTAGTGTTTTCAAATGGGCAAATACAACAAATGAGACTATTTCGAGATCACTTATTAAGTCCTCACAAGACATGTATCACTTGTTTAGTTCTGGTTTGGCACAACTATGGGATTTTATTCCAAGCCATAATATAAAGGCTTGGATACACAGAGCATTTTACACAAGGTTAATACAATGAGAGATGTGTTATCATTTTGTTTTTTTTGTCCTTTATTTTTAGAAGCCACACTTTGAAATTGCCAGATAATTGCTAGAGATAGTTAATCATTTCTGGATTTGTTCCCTGATCAGTTTGCATTAATGAGTTCAGACTGTGACTCCTTTCTGCTGTAGGTGTGCACTGTGTTAATTTGATTGTATGATAATTATAAAGCACAAATGAAAACAGTTTGAACCCTGGAGCTGAGAACTAATGTTTTAACAGTTTCATCACAAGTTCAGGAAGTAAGAGAAAAACAACATTTTAATGAGTTTTGAAATTTAACATTTAAAAATGCTGTAAAAAGGTGTTGATTAGTAAGAAGTGATAAAGATTTTCAATTGACACTTACAAACAGAGATGCCATTTCTATTTAAGTGATGAAGCACATGCTCCAGATTGTTTAACCTCAGGGGCTTTTTCTTTTGTGCTTTAACTTTAGCTTTATATTCGGGCTGAACAGTTCGCAAAAATAATCTAAATGAGTTTATTTTTTCCTATGTTGCAATTACATTTTTTTTGTGCAATTATTTTTAGGTTCCAATCATATTTTTAAACAAACACGTATGAGGACATAAACATTAACATTAATTACTGCGCACGCAACAACAACCCACTGCCACTACTACTTGTGACTATTAGTCTATTTTAGTCACTTTTCTTTTCTTTTTTGCCACTTTTGGACCATTTTTTATGCCCTCTCACTATTTTCCAGGTTCATATCAGTTTTTCTTCACAAGTTTAGTTGTTTTTGCCCATTTTTGCCACTTTTTGATCTTTTTTGACATTTTTTGACCAGTTATTAGCAACAAACTGAGTATTTTCCAAGTTCAATCCCAACTTTCTAGCCATTTTTATTGACTTTGGCCATTTTTACTACTCTTCACTGTTTTTCAATACTTTTTTACCAGTTACTACATTCTACATTTTTAAAGTTCCCTCCAAATTTTTCTTTCTGATTTATGTTGCTTTTTTGGCCTTTTTTGGTCACTTTTCACACAACTTTTCCCACTCTTGGACCATTTTTTTTTTTTTTGCTTTTTCTTTTTCTTTTTTTTTATTTTCCAGGTTTTATCACAATTAAAATGTCAATTTTTGTTGTTTTTTGACAATTTTCACTACCTCAAACTTAGTCTTGTTGCTCCTCTTTCATTTTCTTGCCTCTTTTTTTTACCACTTAGATTGTTTCTTTTGTAAAGGTAGTTTTTAACAGTTCGTCTCTTTGGTTGAGCAGGGTCAAGCAACTCTGGTGTAGAGAAGAAAACACCTACTGCAAAAATTGTCTGATATTTTGACACATTTCAGGTTATCGACACATTGCACTATGATTAGACTATTTGTGATTTTATGTAACTTAGGATTAATTGCCCAGCCCTACCTTGTATTACTGTTTTATAGCAGCACCCAACTTACTTATTTTGAATTTTTTTTTCAACACTATGGATTGATAGATGAATGGGTTTTGAGAATAAAAACTTTCTGAAGTGAAAAACTGACGTCTATAGTGGAAATGAGTCAAGGTCATTTCAGGCATAGGCATTATCTCTATAAGTTTGTGTATATCCAGCGTTGGGTTCCTTAGCCTCTGAGTTCAGGAAACATCACTCTTATGTCTCATTTCGCAATCCCTGACCCTTATTTGACTTTGACTCAGAAACTTCTGATAATAGTGAGGAAAGTTGGGTTCCTCACAGACTAAAGGGTGTCTGGGAAAGCAGAAAAGCTGTAAGATCTCATTAGGTCACAGAACTTCAAACTGAGACTCAGACTCCAGCCGGCGTTGCCTCAGAGAATAAATAATGCTGGGCTTTTTAAGAGAAGTATGTAGCACCCTTTCATTAGAAATCCTGCTCACAGTAACAAGATTATTTATAGGTTAGCAAAGAAAGTGTCTTTCACTTATTCAGCGAAAGAGATCCCTCTCTGAAAAGGAGTGTCTCTGATTTTCAGAGCCTCCCAAATCCATAATATCCCTTTCACACTGTAATTTATGGTCTTATGTACATAACAGTGAGCTTCTAGAAGTTTACAAAGGATTAGCATTGAAATATATTCATCGTATTTCCATGGAGGTTTCTTTTTTGACTTTGGTTAGGCTGAAATATTCATGACATCCGTTTTAAATCCACATTTCATTCTATGCATTTTTATTAAAAAGTATATTTTGGGGACGGTCATGTGTTTTTTTAGTTTTTTTAACCATGTGTGTGCAGCAAAGTTGTTGCTTTGAGTTACTCTACAACTCAAGGTTCATTATTGATGGTTCCTGCTGGGTCTGCTCTGTTAGAGTCTGTTTCAACTGTAGATGTAGGTGAAGAAGTTCACTTCAAGGACAGTTCAATGATCTTACATGCCGGTCCTCAAACTTTCAGTATTTATATTTTTTATCCGCTCAACCCATTCATTGCTCAGAGAACCTGGGGGGACAAATTAACTTGTGTTGACAAAGCGAGTTAAATTGAAACAGTGGTAAGTGTTGTGATGTAATTTTAATTTGAAGAGAACCAACAGAAAAAAAAATGACAGATTGAAACCTGATTGACTTCACTTGCTAATGTTCCCTAAACAGCTGTTTTAAGCTAATGTTAAAGAAAAGAAGTGCAAACATCCAATCAAATACTATACTAGCATAGCTACATACTAGCTTACATAGAGAACCCCACAATCCCTTCTCATTAACTAAAACATCTGAGGGCACAAAAGTCAGAGTCAGGAGTCAGACAACACTTGTTTGAATAGTGATTCAAGAACAATGGAGATCTTTGTTCCAGCTTCAAGCTCATGAACTCCTTTATTCCTCTGTATCTACTACAAGACTCACTAACAAGCGAAATGTGGTTTTGAATAAAATGAATAATTATCAGGACTTCTCCATCCTTTAATCTAGCTATGAAAATCTCAAAGTGTTTCAGGGTTCACAACACTGATTGTCACATTTGTAGTTTTTTGGTGTGCGATTAAAGTGCACCCTCTCATTGATAAATCCAACAGTAAATACTTCACCACAAATACTAGGATGCTTAATGAGAAACTGACTGTTTACTCTTTCTAGTCAATTTCTCAGAAGCTTTAAGTTCATAAAGTTAAATGATAACTTTGGCTTTATGAACTGATTTGAACCTCTTTAACTGTGATCAAAAACACTTAATCAGAGGATTAGAATTCAACACGCAGAGCCAGATTTCATGTTTTACTGAAACTCAACAGTTGATAAATGAGAAAAACCCGTCTCATAAAAAAAGGATCTTTCTATTTCAGAAATGTTTTCAGTTGTGAAGTATCCGTTTGACCTGGAGCAGCCCCCCTGTTGTGTTGTTGCCGTGAAGGAGGTGAGGCGGGTTGCTAAGTGTCAAAGTTTTTCCTCACTCAACTCTCTCACCATCCCCTCTATGGGCGAGCAGAGTGAGAATAAGAAGACTCTGGGATAAGCTGACCTTTGACACACATTGCTTATCTCATCACACAGACTTTGAAAATATCTCTACAGACTACGCTCTCAAATGGAAACATGAAAGGAAAGTTGAAATGTTGGAATAATGTTTTAGGAGAGGGAATTTGATTTCTTTAATAGACCTTCTTTGAATAGATTTTTTTTTCTCTGTGAACTTGGCATAAATGCTTCTCTGGGCTTTTCTGCAGTGGAGAAAAAAATCTTTCAAAGCATCTGGAAAATATATCATCTGACTCCTCTATTTGATGAATCAGTTGATATGCCTTTTGGTGCTTTGCATGGACCTGTTACAGAGTTTTTCTGCGCAGCTTTGAGTCATACATGGCCTTGATTCACTGCAAATAGTTACACAACTGCTTCCCCAGAGATAAACAGCGAAACAGAGCTCTTTGAAAGCACAACAACCATCTTTAAGGAGTCTGTAGCTATCTGCAACAATTTTGATATCAAAATTTGGAAATGCATTAGTTATAGATTGAGTAAGTCTTAAAATTAGTTTTCAGTTGTCATTCTCAACCTTGCAATGCAACATTTATTGAAACTTCATAGTCAGAAATTGGTTGTTGTAATGTTTTATAAGCTCCCTGAATCATATGTGTGGTTATGCTTTGGTCATTAACATCAGCAGCTGTGATGCATAAATTCAGTGAAGATCGAGTGGGACAGGAAGTCGTTTCTGAAACCACAGAAAAGAGGCTGTGACTTTCAGAATATAACAAAACCAGTCAAAAGTAGATTGTATTTAGCTTCACTGTGGCGATAAATGTACACGCCAAGAGTCAGCAGATTTAAGGTTTTACAGACCAACATGAATGCTCAGAGACTTATGTATGGAGTGGGGGGCACGGGGCACTCTTCAATCTCATGATGCCAGCTGTCTGTCAGCCCTGTGGCTTGGTGAACATAACACACAGCCGGTGTGAGTGGGCAAACGCAGACAACATGCACCACAGTGGAGATGCACTGCAGACGGAGCAGGTGTATTTAGAGTGGGGCCAACAACAAGGCCATCTGCACTCTGACACAGCCTGTCATTAATAACGTTTGTTTCATCAAAATTTTACTTGATCAACGTGATTCTTAACAATCAATTAATCAATCATTGGTTAATCGTACCCATCACTTGTTGAGTGGCTTAAGTTGTCCATTAAGCAAGAGTGGGAAATAATTCCACCTACAAAGCTTCAACAGTTAGTGTTCTCAGTTGCCAAACACTTGTTGAGTGTCGTTAAGAGGAATAGTGATGTAACATGTGACATGATCCTGACTTAGCTCTTTTTGGAGTTTGTTGCAGGCTTAAAATTCGAAATGAGTTTATATTTGCAAAGAAATAAAGCTTACCGGTTTGAAAAATAGATGTCTTCTTATTGTGTTGTATTCAATTGAATATAGGTGAAACCGGATTTTCACATCATCGTATCTTGGTCTTGTTTATATTTTACACAACTTTAAATCATCCTTGAAATATGGGTTGTCTGTTGATTTTAGCTCTTTATCCTCTATGGGGATAAAGCCAGACAATTCATATTCTGTTGTTTTGTGTCCTGTCTGCTTTCAAAAAAGAATCTCATTCTGCTCGCTTTCACTAATCACACATCCCACTCATGGCGAGTCTTTGCTATGGAGGATGCAAAACAATTTCATCCCTGTGCTGTTGATCACTTCATTCAACAGCTACTCTCCAGCTGTGGTTTCATGCTTTTAAACGCAGAAAATAATAAGTTGTGTCTCGGTTTTTGAAAATAAAGGAACAACAGTTATAATATCATTCTTTATAAATATAAGACATTTAACCCTCAGGATTCCTTTTGCTTCACATATAGAAGCAAAAATAAAACAACCAGAAACTGCCTGAGATGCAGAAGGTTTTAAACAAACACAACACACATGAAAATTTCATATTTGAACCCTTAAGAAACAGATGTGTGAATTATTAAGGACTGCAAAGCTGAATATTCTCAATCATTGTTATTCTGTGTTGATGCGCCAATGGGAAACTTGAGAAAAACACGTCTTATATGACTGTTCATCTGAAGATTGGTTGCTGTTTTGCAGTGGAGCAGTATCGATTCCTTTAGGCCTCTACAGCACAGCAGGGATATTTCTCCATCTATAAGCAACAGGATTAAGAAGCATGGTGGATTGAGGGGTTTTCCATATGGGCTTTGCACTTCTAGCTCCTTATAGAGAGGAGTCTGACTCTCTGTCCTGTTATTAGATGGGATATAAAGTCATTATCTGCCTTGTTGTACTGTAAAGTGTCTATTGGTGATCATCATTCGGTGGCCTGGTTGTCATGTAGGGATGTGATGTGGCTTTCACCTTATACCAAATATGAGCAATAAAATCATTCAGTCTCTGTGATGTGTGCAGCTGCAAAATCTAAATATATTATGTACTTGCTCATATTTGCTGGATGGTAAACTTCAATTCAATTGCAACTCAAGAATGTAACCAAGCAGCAATTTGTGAGTTCAACAGTGACAATTTCTCTGACGGCAACGTAAAGAAAGTTCACTACATAAAGCGTTAAAGGCACAGATGCCATCTTGATTGGCTCGAAGTAAGGTTGCCACATAAACGGCTCCCTCTGTTCAATGGCTGCAGTGTGGATCAAAAAAATCAATCTCCTCATTCATTCCAGACAGAAGTTGGACAAACTTGTAGAAGTGTTATTCAAATCTGTATGTGTAGATATTTTTGGGCTGCATTGTGTTCAAGTCTTCTTTTTTTATGGGAGGTTATTATTAGACATTAAAAACATTTTACGATGACGATTGATAGCTGCCGTACTTACGTAGCTTTTTCAGGAAAAGTGAGAAACTTCAAGAAAGAGAGCCAAGAAGAGATTAGACTTTACAAAGAAATATGCATGTATAGTTTATTTTTGTCACCCGGCTGCACTCAGATTATCTACGGTTCAGACCTTGGCTGCACAATGGTGGTGTCTCTAACAGGCTTCTTTTGGCTTCTAAACTGTACAGTGGTGAAAAGTAGAGCCATGCTGTAAATTTTCTTTATAGTCTTTGGTTCACTCCTGGAGACCTTGAAGGACGACTCACATTTTAAAAGATATCAAATGTTGCCAAGAGTTACCAGGCACTATTTTCATGGCAGCAAATATAGAATTAACAGTCTCCTGAAGGCATGTAGCATTGTTTTTTTTCTGCTAGAAAAGATAAGTGGTGCTGATGAAGCCAGTCATGAATATGTAAAGTGGTTTTTGTTTTGAGACCATGGTGAACAAGCAGATTTTGGTGTTGTACTTGGATTATAAAGTCACTTTTTCATTTTCATCTAGCTTTTAAAAGGGTTTCTATTGTTAATGTCTGACCTCTGTTTGAAAGGCACTGCCAAATAATAAGAGCTATCAAACCTCCTGATGATGTTAGAGAAAGCGCACAGCTCCAGATATAGTTTCCTTTAGAAATCACTCAAAGCATTTTTGAAATGTGCTACACAACACTCTGACCTGTGCACCAGTTGGACCCTTGGTTCCAGGCACTTTGGATTTTTAACATTTTGCTTAGGAGGTCAAAGATTTCAAAAGGTGGTATAAAATGGAGTGGAAGATGATTGATGTATGATACAGAACATTTATTTATATCCAGTAGAACTCATATCTGAACCTTGAAAATGCTCGCTTCCAGATTTGTCTGTTCACTGAGTATTTCAAACACTCATTTTTAATGTGAACCCAAACTAACAATTACAAAAGATGTATTGAGCCTTTTGTAAAACATAATAATCTGGATTATTCGTTCATCATATCATTCACACTGAGCCCGTTTTCTACCTTTTCATGGACACAGGCTCTATCCCAAGCAAACTGCCAGGAGAAGTTTTTAATCTGATAAAATTGTGAAGGATTTGTTGGCTGCTCACTCGGGTAGTGGTTTTATGCAGAGGATTATCAATGATTTACTAAGGATTATAGACCAGATTTGTGAAATCTCGAGTGATAACAATCCACAGACAAAGACTCTGCTCGGCACATATTCTTAATGATTATTATCCTGCGGACAGCTGGAAAATGGCCCGGAGTTATCGCTATTCCGCCATGTCGGAAGCCTATTATAGCAGTCAATAAGGAGAGCTATCTGTGGCTGGCAAGCTCAAGCACAACTACCTGTCAATACAAATTCCTCTCAGCCTGCTCCACGTATCCGCACATCCATCGATTCCACTGGGCATCGCTAATCCAGAGACTCTTCGCCATATGTGTCAGATGATTCAATGCATGTTGCTCTTTGCTTTACAGGTGATAAATCATTTGCCGGGAAGGCTCCTCTCTGTTTGACAAAATCAATATCAGTTTATCGAGGGAGCAGGACCCCGGACCATTCATTTAACATTCTGCGCCGGTGCTTCACAGACACACCAGTGTTTGCATCTCAAAACAATAGATACAATCAGACCAAGACTCCAGTTTGCCAAAGAAAGGACACCAACACAGGAAGTCATTGTTTGAGTATGACTATCATTTTCAGCACTCAATTTACCCTGCTGTTAGGAGATGCTGTAATCAACTGCTCTGGTTATAATGAGCCCAAATACGTTGAGAACATTTTGCTGCTGAGCCAAGTGAGAATGAGGGAATCAAAGTAATGACTTCTTAATACCCAAATCTGTGAAGTATCAAGCTGTCGTTTCCATATTCTTGGCGTTTTTTGCTGGACGCCAATATCACAATGTGTGTAATCACGGAAAAAAGGTCATCATGTTCCAAACCTCAGATAAAAGCTCATCATATTGAGACAGCCCAAAAGAATATAGCAATCCCATTATTCACCAAGTATCAAAAGCTGCTTTAACACATGCTCTCCACCTCTGATTCAGGACATTGTTCCTCTCAGGTACAAAGGGTTCCCACCTTCTTCAAGGGAGAGTTTAGCCTGTATAATTTTTTTTGCCTGCCCCTGCACTAATTTGTTCCTTTTTTGTGGAGTTGTGATTCATAGATATTCACAGTCTCCAAAATTAAAATCCAGTGGGCTCACAATGGATGAAAAATTTATCATAGAATAATCAAAAACACCTGCAGGTTTATCTAACAGCACTTAATTGTCTTATTGACAGCCTGATCAGATTTTGTCTATGGCAGTCATAATCTTAAAGTTCTAGCTACAAACTATCAGAGCACAGGTTTAGAAAGGTTTCTATTCAAGTCAATGGTTTCAACTCACTGTGACCTGCTTGGTCAGGCACTGGCTCTACTATGTGATATACTATATTTGCTTAATGCTGGAGCTAGTGCTGGGTGAAACCACACTTTTATGGTTTGATACAACACTGGTACATTTGATACCCAATACCTTTGTCTATGGTTACTTTATTTGTACCAATGGGGACATTTGTTTTGCAGCAATATTATGATGGCATCCACTTTGACATTCAGTCACAGAACAAAACAATCAGTACAAAAAAACATTCAAAACAATCAGAATTGACCCACTAAGAAATCACAAAAACACTAAAAAGTACTCTTTTGATTCTTTCAGGGATTTTATTTAGAAGAATAAAATGAAACACTTAAAAGAAAACTCCCATGACAAATACTGTTCATCTGACAACTCTAATTTGCAACTCAAATGATTGTTTTTTTTTAAACTGTGAAAGAAAATTAGAAAAAAAGCACATAAATGGTTCATAATGAACATAAATATTTATCAAAATATAAAAGTTAAACACAATAATAATGAATATTAATATAAACTGAATAAAAATGTCAAATCAAGTAAGAAATTATGAAACACTTTTATAATTATGAGCACTACTTCTATTGTACTTATATAAATAAGGCGTGTGTTATTAGATATAAACATAGAAATAAAACATTACAGCACATAGACCACTTTGCCATGGTTTCATTCACGCTTGAAAAGTAAGTCCACACCTCACTCCACTTTTGTTTTTGGTTCCCAAAACTTAATATGACTCAAGGGGTGCTTACAAAGTGAAGCCTTCTCTTGATGAATTTGTCCATAAATAACTATTACGATTAGATATGACGCCAACATTGTCTGTCTCTTCTATTTTGGGGGAACTGACACATTATTCATACTTTCCTAATTTCATATAAAAAGACTTAACACTATTTTCCAGGACATTTGGCTTTCTTTCAATTTTTCAGTTTTCAATAAGTGTAAGAACAGGTCAAATGTGTTCTAGGTTTCCCACTAAACTCACCCCCCTCCTTTCCACCTGGCCCTCACACCAATCTACACCCCTTCTCCCTCACCCTTGTGCCTCGTTATATCACCTCTGCCACTCACTTATTGCTCTCAGCACTTTTTGTTCCAGACCTGTCTGTCAGCGTCCTGGTCCTGTCCCCATCACCTCATATAACCCCACCTTGTGCCTGCTTTAAACCTGTCTTCTACCCTTGTCATGTCAATTTCCCTGCATGGTGTGATTGCCTTCTTGTTGCAAATTGTGAGCCTGTTGTCCACGGTTACTGTGGAAGTCTGTTCAATTTCACCTGCTCTGCCTCTGCTTCCTGTCAACCTTAGCGCTCGCCCCTGGAATGAGCAGAACAATGCTGACTTCATAACTCACTCACTCCTTGTGTAATTAAATGAAGACATATCCATTCTCTGCTTCTTTTCATTTTAACTCTGACACATAAAATATTTACTGAACTGCCTTTTCTTTGCTTCCTGCCCCTTTGCCTCAATATATAAAACTTATGCGTAGTTGCTATTAAAATTCCTCCTCTAAGCTTCAGGAAGTGTTTCAACCGACCTAAATAGCACTCTCTATGCCGAGCGTTCAGATTTGCAAAACACACCTTTTCATTTTCCAAAGCACAAAATAAATAACCTCAGTGATGACACCGGTATAAAGTTTGGTTCTGACATTTCCCTCCTCTGATAAGTGTTCAAGCCTGAGCAAATCTCCGATCATACCAGGTCTCCAGAAGTGATTTCAAACTCATCCTGATGAAGTCAAACAAATGGAAAGCTCGGCCTCTCATACATATGGATCAGTCTGAGACATGCCTGGAAATAAAATGACAGCTTAATGCCGACTCTCACAGCTTCAGCAGAGTAAAGGTAGTCCATCCATAGAAAACACTCTTCACTCAGCACAGGCAAGGTGTGATCAAACACATCAGATATGAGGAATTCAAGACCCCAGTGTGACCGTGTTCTTACACAGCTGTATTTTCACTTATGGCGCTTTTCCACTATACAATTCAAGCCCGGCTCGACTCGGCTCGACTCGGCTCTACTCGACTCTACTCGACTCTACTGGGTTTGGTTAGCTCTTCCACTAGCCCGACTACAGACTCACGGTGGGCGTGGATCTTATAACACAGCTGCGCTAAAGTGCTGCGCAGAAGTGCGTGCATGTTCATCTATAACGTGACACAAACATAATTTTGTACTAACATATGTGCCACTGTGGTCTTTAAAGGGGAAAAAAAAGCTTTCAAAAGATTTCATTAAAGTAATACAGTGGCTCAATGTCGGTCGTCATGACAACGGAGGTAAACAACAGCCTTGTGCTGCTGCGGAGGAAAATGAAGGAGCTGCTTCCTGACATCAACTCTTCCCTGGATCCAGTGAGATCGCTTTAATTTTTGATTTTTGGGCCTGGTATACCAGAGATTTTTTGTTGATCAATCATTCTTCTTTGAACTGTTTTTCCTTTTTGGTTCCCTGTGAATGAATGGACTGATTGGTGCTTAAAGACTCTCGTGGCAGACAGATCGCTCCAGTGCCGACAAACTTTGATTTAATCAAAAAGACTCTTTAAACTGAACTATCTTTGCTGTTAACTTCTTTTTTGTTTAAAAATGACTTTAAACTTATTTAGGAATCATGAAGGAGCATTTTAGGGCTGTATTTTGTGTTCATTCAGTCTGGTTCTGTGCCATCGGGGTGACGACATTCTCTGACCAATGAGTGGCCGGGAGTCTGTCGACGTCACCTTTTAGTATCGGCTTAGCTCGCTTGGAACCAGGGTAGAGTAGGTGCTAGAAACTGGCGTCTGACGCGTAGCACCGCGCCTGTGGAAACACAACACAAACCGAGTAGAGTTGAGTAGAGTAGGGCCAAGATGGGTCAGTGGAAAAGAGCCATTTTAAGTTGTAGAGAGAGGGTGCAAAAGTGGGTGGGGTCATGTCCCCACCAGGGAGAGACTGCTACTTTCTTCAGGGAATTAAGTTGTTCTAGAACATTTTTATTTATTTTTTTTATTTTTTTAACATTCAGAGAAATATCAGGAAATTAATTACAAATTATAAATCTTATGCGCATGTGCACTTATATTATCTTCACTCCTTAGAGAGGTGCTTTAAGTCTTGTTTGCAAACATATTTTCAGGTGAGGGTTAAGCCTTGTTCTTTTCTTTTTCCTTTAGCAGTTTTCAGTTATTTTTCACAAAAGGTTCAAAGGTTTCCCCTCCTGTATGCTGGTTTTTGTCAAGATTAAGCTCATCATTTTTCCACTCCGTTTTTGGTTTCTAAGAAGTCCAAAAAATTCCAGCTTCCCACTTCTGCTATCGAGAGAGTGAAAGCGTGTGAGAAAGAGAGAGAAGAAGCTGTAGAAGTGTTGAGAAGCTTTGATGTTTATTCTCAGAGTCAGGGGTGTAGGTGTTACACTGGGTGTCACTGCCTCCCTGCTACTCCTCCAGTATGTGTCAAAGACGTGTGTACGCACCTAAATAATCCTGAGCTGAATAAAAGTTCTTTGCTTGTTCATCTTGATGTGTCCTTTAACAACGGGCTAATTCTGTTTCCTGAAAAGTAGCTGCAGATATCCTCCCTCCTCCTCTCCCGTCACAGAGTCTCAGATCTTCTCTGCAGTTGTCTGTGATGTACATGTTAACTCGCCCTGATTCTCACATCCCTGAAGTTCCCAAGCTTCAGACAATCCAAAGCCCAGTGAAAACTTGAAACCTGATCCTTGAATAGTCTCACTTTGATACATTTGTCTGTTGATAAATCACAATCCAGGAGTGATTCTATAATTAAGGGTACATTTCATGTCCATGGGATAAGCTTATCAATTTTACAAAATATTAATTTCAAGCAATGACCAATTTTACACTGAGTCATTTGGGTGATATTTTTAATTTCATTTAACACAGAAAGTTAATATCTTCCATAATTTATTTAGCAAAAAATTCAAATTGTGTATTTGAATTTGCAGTTTTGAGCGATTTCTGATTTCTTAAATCAAGTTTGCCCTTCAAAATTAATACCAGAACACCTGTTTTTTTTCTATCATTTTCTTCATCTGTTACTCAATGAAAAATAAAACCATAAATCAGCAACAGTTTGCTTTGAAGTCACATGACTCAAACCATATAAGGTCACAGCCTTTTTGGTGGGAACCTTGGCGAAAGTTTGCCATTTTTCAACTCCTCCTCATCAATATTTCACCCAAATGTTTTTATGTAAATGGTGCAATTTAATTGTTTGACAACTGTGTTATCAACATTTTCTTGTGTAATTACAGTAGATGTTGAAATGACCAAAATGTAAGGAACATACTCAGAAATATGAGCTGATGGAGGTCAGGTGGGGACATATACACAGTTTATAGTCAGCACAAGGGTAACAAAATGGAGAAAATTAGTTTAATATGAATTTACATTGAAAAAAATAGTCAGAACTTTTGTCCGTAACACATTTGACAAAATAATGAACCTTTTTTTTTTGTTTTGTTTTTTTGTTTTACAATTTAAATGTTTAAGAAGTCATTCTATATTTAGCATGCTAATAATGAATTTGGTACACTCCAGGCTTATACTATTCAGATAGAATATTAATCAAAAATAGCACATGATTTTTTCACTTTTTAGTGCCTCTGAAATGTACCCTTTAGTATAGAATCGCTTCCAAAATGAGATTCTCAACACCAACAGTGGTCATTTCCAAAAGCTTTTTCTCAGTGTCTGTGGTCTGGTCAGATATTCCTTGGAGTACACAAATCCATTGGCAGCTCGTAGACCAAAGAGTATCTGTGATGACGCAATGCTGATCAGCAAAACTAGCGGTGAGAAGAGAGAGGACAGAATGAGAAACAAAACCTGTGCTCACGACTTTTTGACAGTTAGTGATGGTGCTCATGGGAAATGTAGTCTTTTACCTGTCTTCTACCTACATGACCAATCCAGGTCACTTGTTTCTTGAGACTTTAATAACTTGACACATGATGTTTGGATTACTTTTAAAGGGCTTACCAAGTTATTGTATATATTGAAACCTTTGTTAAAGTCGCAAAATATGTAACAACTCAAATTGATTATGTATGAGTTACAGGGACATGCCATTGTTGTGCATCTTTCATTCAAGAAACATGTCATGACCTTTGGCACTCAGAAGTGATATTCCACAGTCTTTTTTGCCAAGATGAATATTTTATTCCAGTCTGTATTTTTGCAATGACATCAGTAAATATATGTCAAAGACTCTGAAACCATTTTCATGCAGAATGTTTCCAAGTCTGTGAGATTCAGAGGCTGAGTCCTGTTGACTTTTCCCTTGAGGACTCAGATTTTCTCCAAGGTTTGGGTCAATAAATAACGTCAATGACAAAACTTTTAGACTTCAGACTCTGAACCACTTCCCTTTCAGACTGTGAGGCACATTTTGATCACTGTCCTGCTGGAGGGTTCAACCATGGCCTATTTTAAGCTCCTTAGCGGTGGCTTGTTACAGTTTTATATGCAGCTCTTTGATGGGGTTCAAAATAGCTTGTTTCTTAACAAGATGTCCAAGGCCTTTGAAAAGGGGAAATAGCCTGGAGATGGTCGGCCCATCTGTGGTAATTTTAGCCAAACATCTCCACATTGGCACCATCTGACCAAAGAAACATGTTACACTGTAAGTAGCATTATTAAAAAAATAAAACAGGGGTTTCAAACCTTTTTTTTGAACATAAACGCTCATTTTTAACTATCTTTTTGTGATTCCTGGAAAAAAGTGATCACGACTTGTGGTCATGTATGGACACCTTTGAAGTCCACAATTTTCTAAAACAAATTTCCTCTGTTTTCACGAGATAAATTATTTTTCTTGTTATCTTGAGAAAAGAAAGCCTAATTTCCTGAGAAATGGGGATAATTTCTTATGCAAACATCCTACAATTCAACTGCAGTTATGCTACAGTCAAACCGTCTAAAATTCAGTTGCACTTTTCAATGCGTTTTTACATATTTAAAAAATCAACAGGAATCATCAAAACAAAAAGGAGTCAATTTCCATTCAAAGGTTTGTAGCATTTGTCATTTGCCAAGATAACTTGAATTTCCATGGTGTCACCGAAAGCATCAACATAACAGCTTCATAACATTTGGTGGGCAACATAATTTAAAACCTGGATAGTGTGACTGCATTTATTTAAATTATTTTTTTTTGTTATACGAATCACAGATGATGTGAATGCAGTTCAGTTGCAGGATGGGTAGCCTGAGAAATGATCATCATTTCTAGAGAAAACAGAACAAATTTATTGTAGAAAATCATGACCTTTAAGGGCTTCCGTAGTCAAATCTACTGGTGCCATCATGATATGTCACATGTATGGCAAGGTCAGCATCTGGATTTACCCAGATTGTTGTCCATAATGTTTTAAAGACGATTGTTTTGGCCCAAATATTTCTTACCCTACACTTTGAACTGTTTTTTGCACCAATATTTGCTTTTCCTGCACTTTCCCAGAGCTCTTTCCGAGTCTTGTGTCCTCCATTGTTTATTTTGAGCTCTGGGTGCTCTTGAGGTGCATCATTATTCTCACATCATGATAAATACATAACTTAATTTAAATATGTCAGCTGTAAGAGTTTTAGAGTTTTTGCGGAATGGTCAGAGCTTTAACTTTATGAAAATAGGCTGTGCAAATGTAGTTTAGTGAAACGTTACCAGATAAACTTTAGTTTGGTTTGTGACCTTGCCAGAAAATGTTAAAGTAAACATAATTTAGATGTTGGTTAATTTCAGGGACATAATTCAAACACAGTGAGGTGATGCTGGGGGCCATTTGAAAACAGACCTGGAGCCATGAGTGGCCCCGGGGCTCTGGTGTGTGTCTAGAAAAGTTCAAAAGAAAAGTGTTTTGGGGTTAAGAATTAACGTTTAATTGTAGTTTTTGTGATTCTGGCAAAACGCAACTAATATCATTTAAAAGAACAACTTCTTGTCCTGTCAGATTTTTAATTTCTCCCTGTGCCTGAAACTTCACTTGTTGTTATGTTTGTGGAGCTGAGAATTAATCTTGCTGTTGCATTTTCTTCCATTCGTTGAACAGCTAAACCACTCTTAGGAAGACGTCATAACCGTGACAATGCACCCATCCTTGAGTTATTAATAATAAAGAGAATTCCAACTGTGTCGCATCAAATTTAAACACCACTGAAGCAGAAAGTCATGGTTGACCGGTTGAGCGCTCCTAATCGAACAGGAAAACATTGAAGGGTAAAATGTGGAGTGCAGATCATTGTTGCACACTTATCAAAGAAGAATTTTTCTATCAATAATTTGTCCTTCATAAAAAGTTGATATCCCTGGTATGATTTGTAGAAAAGACCAGGATGAGGAATAAACAGCAAAGACACGTCAGCAAAGACTTCCTCTTGTTCTTAAATTCACTGACAGAGCCAATAAAGCTGGTCTGCAATGTAAAATAAGCGT
The DNA here is from genome assembly GCA_008086565.1 of Thalassoma bifasciatum. NCBI lineage: Eukaryota > Metazoa > Chordata > Actinopteri > Labriformes > Labridae > Thalassoma > Thalassoma bifasciatum. The sequence continues at coordinate 53,385 of RPOG01001230.1, forward strand.
GTCAGCTATATTAGCCAAATGAGCCACCTGGCCCCTCTAATGAAGACTGTAGGCCTAAATAATGAAATAAGCAGAAGATGATCCCTCAGTGCTCAGAGGAAAGCAGCTGCCTTGTTGCTGTTCTGGAGGCAGTGCTGCCTTGTTAAAATGCACTCCATCAAAGTTTCCTTTGAAGTAATGGCTGACAGAAAACATAATGTGAATTTGACTTGACAGGTCCCTCCGACATTTGCTTGGAAAATGCTGAAGAGCTCTGTGAGTTAGGAGTGAAGCGAGGTGAAGTCAGGTCTCACGGTGCTTTTGTAAATCCAGCCCGGCACTGACTGCATATCACTCCGAAAAAGTTGACATGGATGTGTAAAAACTTTGTTTTAAAGTGTTTTTTATTAGATTCTGGGAGTTAATTTAAAAGATGATTTAAAGCACATACTGCTGTGTCACACATTTAAACCAGAAGGATTTCATTTCGCTCATCAAATATGAACACAGTCCTGTCTGGAGTGTTTGCAAATTGAATTCAAACCAGCAGAATGTCCTCCTTCCTCTCACCAGGCTAAGAATCCTATTTAAATCCTTTTCTTTTAGCTTTTAATTTTTTGTTTTTTATTTTCCACCTCATGTAGCACATGTACTTGTATGTGTGTTTTGTCAGGACTTCAACAGAAACTGCCCTTAAAGCAATTTTCAGAATGTGAACTATGTATGAATAAGTGTGTTGGTTGTAAAAAGTTATAATAGCTTCACAAAGAGCCTCTTGTTTTCTCTTAAAGAGTCGTCCAGAGGTGATCCAGTTCATGGTGCTCGGTCCTTTAAAACTTCAAACCCGACAACTCCCTAGAAATTAGGTCTCTATATTACAACACCTCTGTGGTGACACTGCAATCATTGCCTGGATTATGCTCACAAACAGTGTTTTGTGGGATGAGTATGTACCAGTCTTGATGTGCGAGGAGGCACGTGAGGACTGAGGGACTGACACAGAAAGTGTGAAAATGTCCACCAATTATCCACTTTTCCCCCACTCTCCACTCTGTGTACAAGTAAAACAACAAAAGCACATGGGTTATGAAGGGGAAAGAACATCATTTAGACCAGATGTCATTAAAAATTCATGCTTTGAGTCGTAGTTGATGTTTTTTAATAAGCAAATTTAACAAGGTTTTTGTCTTGTTTTATGCCCTGGAAGGTGGTTACCACTAATTTTCCATGAAAGGTTTATGCTGTTGCACATTCAGTTTTATATGAATACTGTTTTTAGGGGAGACAGTTTGGGAATTGAGCAAATAATGATAAAAAAATAAAAAAATAACCCCCCCATACAAATTAGTCTTAGTCATCTTGTAAAATTTTCAATCCATTAATTCATTGAATTTTTTTAGATCTGATTAATTTTATTGGGTAAAGTTTTGATTCACTGACTCTTTATTGATTGAAGAAAAGGTGAACCGTAAAGTCAACTTGTTCATTATTTTTCTCATCTTTTTTATTTTTACCTTTGTTTTTTCACCTTTCTCTCCAGTTCTCAGCAGTCTCCACTTGTTGTGACTCAGCTGTAGCCCGCTGCTGTTGTTAAGCTGATAATAAGAGCACTGTATGTGGAACATGTTGTGTGTGCAGCTTTACAGACAGAGCTCAGCGCTCACACAGGCTTCACTAATGGGAACAGAAATCAGACTGTTTTACATTCTGTGGCACAGATGTTGGCGGGTCTGTTTACCTGTCCCAGCTGGGAGCCGCGTTAATGTGGCAGCTTCCACTCTGTTGATGCGGCTCTTTGAATGTCTCCCCAAATGAAATAAAAATGTGAAATTGCTTACATTAGTCATTTTAAAAGCTCTTATTTCCTCCCACAGTGTCCTCCAGGGCTGAGTCCAATGAAGGATGGGACCGGGTGTTACGACCACCACATCGGCATCGACTGCTCCGACGGCTTCAATGGAGGCTGTGAGCAGCTGTGTCTGCAGCAGCTGGCTCCTCTGGAGGATGACCCCACGCTCTACAACATCCAGATGTTTTGTGGGTAAGAGGGAACACATTTACTGCTTTCTGTTTTTGATTACTCTCATTTTTTCCCCCCAAACACTCTCATGCTAACTCATATGTCATCATTGACTTGGCATCATGAGTCTGTGCATTGTTTTCTTGTTGAGACATAACAGTCATTGGGTTTGTAAGTAAAATTGTGACGCATCCCAAGAACAGTGCAGCACTTTGCAAAAACAAAGTTATGACATGTTGGTTATTTGATAAAGAATTTCCAAGCCCGACTCAAGATAGGAACAGCTTACCTGCTCATTCCTGCTCGTACCTGTTCATTCAAAATCCAAAAGCGTTGCAGCTTTCAAGGTTATTCATGCAAAGGAGACTTTGATAAAAGTGTCAAATTACAGGTGAAAAAGCATCAGGTCTCTGAAAAACCTCCATCCTGTTTAAACCTCAGACCAAAATTCCTCAGACGAAAACTTACATATACAATGGCTGTAACATATCTCATTAACCCTTTACATCCCACCCAATTCTTGCCTGTATACCATACCATGTTTCAGAGCTTATAACTGTAAAAACATAGTGTCAAAATGTATCAGTGACACCTCATTCGAAAGAAGATTGAAGTCTCTAGTTTCAGAAAATGTCATGTTTTTATGTGTGGCTGAAGTCCACATCAGGATAAATACAGCTGAACAGTTTTTTTTTTCTCTCAATTTTTTTCTTTTTTTTAACATCATTAACTTCAAGATGCTTCATGTCAGACATAAGACATCCGCCACATCACTTCTACACCTTGTCATCTACATCTGGGTTTCTAGGTAAAACCTTGAAGGAGTTAGAGAGTTTTTAGTCACAGGTGTCTAAACACCAGCAGAGCTGTTCTCGAATTCCACACTCTCATCCAAGGCCTTTGTGCAAACAAAACCAGCTTTGTCACCGCTCAGTGTCCTTTTTTAAATTCATCTTTGCTCTCTTTGTGGACAAGGTTTGCCAAAAACCTTTAAATTTTAGCTCCCAGTCACATATTGTAAGTCTCCTGTGGCGCTCATGACTATGGATGAATATGCACGGCAGTAAAGACTTCTATTGGGCTGTTTTTTTACATTTTTTTTATTTTTTGTCGATTTGTTGATTAATTACGACTATTTTATGTGTCAGAGCGTCCTCATGTATGAATTTAGCATTCTTTTTCTCAAAAAGTTTCTTTTCGTGAGCACAGCACCTCATGCAGTGAACTATAATTACAGAATAACATTCACTGCCTGGTATTTGATTTCACTGTACGGCAATAACAATGAAAACCGTAATGAATTTTTATAGTCAATGTAACTGAATAGGTTGACTAATTGTTGCAGCTTTTGGGACAAATTAACTAGATTACCAGACCAGCATCAATTATGTACTTACCATTTTATCCAGTTTCGTAACTTAATTGCCCTTACACTTTGTAGTGTTAATGTGCGCCCTGTTGATTAAGATATCTCAGGCTATCTGTGTTTATTTTTTTTGAGTCCATTTAGTTTTAGGCAGTTCCTCTTTCCTTTCCTGAGGCTTTATGGCCTGAGGCGGTGTGGTCCAAACTCTGACACATGACGGAGGTTTTCTGAAGACTTGATACTTTTCTATTTGAGATTTGACACCTTAAAGTCAGACCTGAAAGTATCCTTGAAGGTTCACCGTAAGTGAGGTTTGTTTTTTATGAAATACAATCTGAAAGTCAAAGAAAAATAAGTGCCTCAGTGGGGAAAAACAGTAAGTCCTCAAATGCCCAGCTTCCTATTTTGGCCAATGACTGATTGGCTCAGAGATTGGTGACTTTAGCGACCTGTTGTCCAACGCTAATCAAAGACTCTCCTGTATTTTCTTGTTGACCTCTTCATAGAAAAATCTGTGGACTATGAACCTTCAAACCACTCTACTCAAGAACAAACTCCACAGTTATTCCACAGTAACGTGTCTACTTTAATGTTGTTTGTGCTGATGAAATTAAATTTTCTCCCATGTTTCTGAAACTCTGAGCTTAAAACAAACAACTATTGCAGTTTATTAAATAACACTCTGAGGTTTTTCTCATGATAACTGAGACTGTCTGAAATATATCCACATTTTTGAGTTTAAATAAGCCTGTCTTGTCTTAGATTTGTTCTCCTGAGTCCAGTCTATGAATAATTCTCACTCCTCCTTTTAGTAATTACGGGTTAACGTTTTTCCCTGAACTTCTACCGCAGCTTACAAACAGCAAAACAAGCAATTAGTAGATCAGCCTAATTAAAGAAAAACTTTGATTTCTAAAAAACAAAGAAACTTCAGTACTCATTTGTTTTTGGTCATGCTTTACGAACTCTCAAAGTTGTTTTTCAACTAACATCAAACCCAGAAATTGTTCAATTTTGTCTTTTTTTTTTCTTTTTTGAATATCTTAGATTAAGAGATTTTCAGGACTTGTTTGGCCAATTTGACTCATTTTCAGTCCAATGAGACATTTTTTTAAACCATAAACAGTTGCTTCAATATCAGTTTTTGTAGTTTAAAAGATAAGAGTGGAACATACACATCTTATCAAAGTTTTATGACCAGTTAAAAAAATATCTGAAGAATTTACATTCTGTGCTGTTGGATCTTAAAAAGATTTAAGAGTTTCAAAATGCAAGAAACAGTTTTTTGTCTCACTCTCATTTCTTCTTTTTATATTTTGAAACTCTGCTTAGAACTTTTTTAAGATCCAAGAGTGCAAAATTTAAATTTGTGACTATTTTAGATTGGTCTTAAGATTCTGATCAGGAGTATATTACTGAGTTATTATAAATCCACACAGCAGGGTGGTAAGGTCAATCATATCTGAATGTGTAAACCTATCCTCTCTGCTCTGATGTGTAAGGTTTTATCACTGTGTAATTCCCCTCACGGTGGATTCATCAGCTGGATCCTGTCAACAGAGGTTTTGTAATCGAGCAAAACGAGCTTCCGTCTCTCAGCGTCATCTTTACATCAAACGTCATGTTTCGCTTAATTCGCAGCGACAGCACTTCTTTGTTGTCACTTTGCACGGTGCAGATGTGGCTTATTCTCCGCTCATCCCTCTGGAGACTGGCATTAGCTTTGTGACATTTGGCATCCAGGAGAGAGCATCTGAGAGTAAATCCCTGACAGATTGCTGCTCCCTTTGTAACCTCCTATTCCTACTTTCTTTCTTTTTCTCCGTTTACTTTTGGTTTCGCCCCTGTTGAGTAAATAATGCTGATGGACTTAATTCAGTTTTTGTTGATGCCATCTCCAGTAACTGTGTAAAAGTGCTCAATCTGCAGTGAGAAGTAGGGCTGAATGATTTATCGTTTTTTGATCAAAATCGCAATTTCAAACATCGTGATCATGTGATCGCTTAAGCTGCAATTTTTTTTGCTCCTGACTGACCCAGGATCTGTTGTATCAGCTGTTTTAAACACACTTGTCTTGAGTTGGGAAAATCCTTTTTTCCTTGGGATTTTTGAATTTTGTTTTGTATTTTATTTTATCTACCTTGACACATTTAAGGATATTTTGCTCTACATCATTTTTAAAAGTTAAGAGTCGAAGATAGCTCTTTTTGTTCTTCAGTTTTTATAAAAGTACGACTTAAAAGTCCAGTTTAGAAATAACAAGAATAGGTGTTAGACTCTGGGTTTTGAGAAAAGTCACAATTCAACTGTTTATCAAAAAATCTTCTTTTTAAATTTTCTTTTTTGCCTTTTATCCTATAATTTTGTAAATATTTTATATAATTTTGACTTAAGTCTTGGAATTTTGACTTTTTCTATCAAAATTTCAACTTTTTATCTCAAACATCAAGCATTGCCTTTATTTCAAAATGTAGACTTTTATTTTAGAATTTTGTCGTCTTAAAATTTTGACCTTAAATGAGAAAGTTTTGACTTTTTTCACATAATGTTAAATTGATTTCTTAAACTCTGGAAGTTTTTGACTTTTTATCTTAGAATTTTGTCTTTATTTCTCAAAATTTCAGCTTTTCATATTAAAATATTGACCTTTTATCTCGAAGTCAGACACAATTCTTACCTTCAGTTTTTATTTTCATCCTCACATTAGAGTAAAAGCTTTTGACGTTGTAAATGCATGATGTAATTTTCTGTCAAATTTGTAAATGTTACTGTACATTTTGAAAACTTTACTAAAGTTTAATTTAAAGAAAATCGTGAATTGAATTGAAATCGTTGTATCTGCCAGAAAAATTCCAATTAGATCTTTTTCTAAAAATGTTCAGCCCTAGTGAGAAGTGTGAGCCTTGCTGCACAATTCACAACATATTGGGGTCAAATAGTAAAATGATGTGATCTGGGTTTAAGTCAGCTAGACAATTAGTGCTCACTTTAAGAGCAAGTCACAGCCCTTAAGATACTCAAATTTCTATAATTGGTTCAGCATTTCAACATCCTGCATTTGCTGGAAAGAAATGCACCCCCCCAGTTTCTATAGTTCTGTCTCATTTCTGAGAGCTAGTGTGTCTCAATTATAGGAGTTTGTTTGGCTCTGAACATTATTACAGATTTTCTTTTTACAGATGGTAAAATAATCAAATAGAATAATTGCTGTCAAAGTTTAGTTTGACTTAAACTATTTGATGAGTCTAATCTTTATTTTTCTGGTTGCATAAGCATAAAGTTTCTCACTTCACACACCCATACACTTTTCTTAATCTTTTGTGTTTAATTAATTTCTTGAATCAACATCAAAGATTGAAACTCAGGCTTGATCGACCGGAAAGGAAGACAAAAACACATTTTGCATTATAGCTGAGTCTTATTAAGCTTCTACTGAAATCTGAGAAAAAGATATTCCCTGTCAACTTAAAAAACATCACTTCTGTCTGTTTTTCAAAGCATGTATGGAGACTGTATGTTCATGTGTAACACATTTTAAGAGACGTCAGCCTGAATCATCTGCACAGGAACAGAGCACACGACAGTCAGTGTGATGCAGCAGTTTATTCTTTCTTTAAATTCACTTGTCAAATACCCCCTGAGATCAGAAATCAACCTCATGCATTGATGTCAGACAATGATACTTCATCTGGATGGAATTAGCTAAATATCTACTGACTTTTTGAGTGATTATAGTCTTGGACTGATCATGTTTCAATCCAATTTAATCCAAAACAGCTGGTGTTAGAAAACTTTAAACCTTTTCTTGTCAGATTTTGTTTGTTTGAAGCCTATTATTTTACTTGCTTCTTACACTGTGAAAACTTACATCCAAGCAAGTAATTATGTTTTATTTTTCGTAAAATTTGTCTTATTATTCGTGAAATGAGCTACATTCTACTGATGAGTCCAGGGAAATGTCTTATTTCAAGTTATTTAGAGACAAAAATGAGTTCTGAATTGCTTGTAGCAAATCAAAAGAATGGGATAAGGGATAAGAAAAGTTTCTTGAATTAAGACATCTTTCTTATTTCAAGAAACTTCACAAGCAATTTTTTTGTCTTCCCATTGGCTGATTTTTTTTTACTGGCTACGAGAATTTTAGACCCCATTTTTGTGTTTTAAAAAAACTTGAAATAAGACATTTTTATGACCTGGTCTGGTGAATGTGGCTCACGTCAAGAAACATAAGACAATGACTTGCTTAGATTTCAATTTTTCCAGTGTAGAAGCTTGCATTAGTCTTTTTCAGATTCTCTGCAAAACAGAAAGTAGGTTCTAACCATGTTGTGTTGGTTGTCAGAAAACTGAGCAGAGCTGCTGCTGGACTGAGAAATGTCTCTTGGACACCTACAAGGCTGTCAGACAAACTTTCTTTCATATACCTGAAGGTCAGATTCAAAGCTTCAGGAGATAAGTAACTGTGATATTATGTGCTAAATAATTTAGCAGAGACTCAGGAACTTTTCATCATTTCCGATCAATAACTGACAAAGAAATGCTCGACCCGGATCAGCACAAAGGCTCAGCACACTGTTCACATTTTAAAATCATTTCACTCTGTCAAACCCTGAAGTCAAACATTCTCTCAGTCCTACTTCTGGCTGACTCTTCTGAACTCTAATCTCATTTTAAACACTTTACGACCTGCCAATCATATTATTTCCCCTAATAAGTCTCAACTGTCTTCACCTGACTTTACCTGGACATACTGTCTGTATTTATGTTTCACAGTATTTGTCATGGGCTATTTTTAAAGCCACCTGCTGCATATGATTAACAATTGTAGTATGTGCTTTTTTTGTTTGTTTGATTTGGAGAGCAAAAGTGAAAGTGGTCACACAGCTGCTTGTGCAGCATCAACTTGTGCCATGTAGCCATGCATTGTTGGAAACAGTATATGAATTAGACTGGCTCTACTTACTAAGGATTTTCCCCAAAACTGGTAGGACATTTGAAAATGAACACACTAGTTCATCTTAATCCTCTGTATCAGTTATTTGAGCTTTCTCTGTGTACACCAAGCAGCAACCAGGAGTAAAACAGAGGACCATGTGAGAAGGCTTAATAAGAAATATACCGTTTTGAATGTCATCAAAATATAGATTCGTGCGTCCTTGGAGCAAAACAGTGTTTGAGTGGCAGCTATTTCCAAGTGGTGTGGTAGTTTTATCGAGCAAAAACTGTGAAATATCAGGAAACTGAAACTAGCAAATCTGGATAAAAAATCAAAATAAACTGGACTGAAAAATCAATAAGGAATAAACAACACATCACAACGGGAAGGCACTAGCAACAGTATCCCTCTGTGAATTTTTGGCTGCTCTTAGAAACACATACTGGCTCCATTCAAACTAAAAAGTGCCAGTGAGGACTATCTGTATAACTCCACTTTTCTTCATTAAAACCAATGTTTTACCAGATATAATGTGACAGTCAGCAGCTATCAACAGTTACATAGTGTTCATATTTGAAACTTGACAACAAGCAAACTTTGTAAATTTGTACCGCAGCTCTTAATTTTATTGATAGACTCTCAAGTTTGAACAGGTCACTGCAGAATAACTTCTGCATGTGGGTTGGAATTCTCACTGTCACAAACTTAGCTCCTGTGTTCACCTTAAGCTTGTGTTTTAGTTTCAGTCTCAGGCTCTTTCAAACTCCTTGTTGTATCTGGTAAAAAGTTCCCTTAAACAAAGGAAACAAATCGCCACAGAAACTAACACATGCATTGGTTCACCACAACAGTAAGGGGTAAAGGCTTATGGGAAGCGGAGTCTTTATTGCTCCAGAAACTCATCACAGCTGGTTTAATATCCATTTTTTAATCATGATTTTTAGTGTTTATTCAGACATGATTGTATAGAGAGAGTGCAGCTCAAGACTCAAGTTAAATTCCTTGTATTTTTCTTAAAGTTACTTAGCAAATAAAGGCTATTCTGTGTCTGATTCTCACATTGGACCTTTTCACCCTAGTTCACCTTTTTAGTTTTCTTTCAGTGATAATGATCCTTTAGCCTACACTTTATGCACTGGTGTGTTTTTGGGTTGTTGAAGGAGCTAAGCTGAAATAAAATTATCCACTTAGATCACAGACAGCGTCGTATTGATCCTTTTATCTGATTTGTGATCCATCATAATCATTTTAAACATTCTGTGTGAAAACAGCTTTCTGTCATATGGCTGACTGTTTCACAGCGGCTCAGCACTTTTTCCATTGACAGTTGTATCAGCTCCTGTTATTTCACAAGGCTAAAAAAACAATTAACTTCAATCTGAAAGTTATTTTGCCGTACTTGCTGATAATTTTCTCATCCCCAAGAGTAAAAGAAAAGAAGAAAGTAAGCAAACTTGTCCGCAGTGACACTCATGTGAACTAAGCTGCTTAAAACTCTGTCACATCAGGTGCATCGAGGACTACAAGCGGGGTCCAGATGGCAGGTCGTGTCTGCCGCTGTCCGAGGCCTGCACAGAGGGAATAGACTGCGGGGAAGCGGTGGACATCCCGGCGAACCAGACTGTGTTCGGAGACCTTTTCTACGGGTACAACAACCACTCCAGAGAGAGCTCCTCCGGACAGATCCTCAAGGCCACCTTTAGGTAAACACACAAGCTGTTTGTGAAGTGAAGCATGTGGGACTTTGTTCTGCCATTTGTTTCTCAGCAGGGACGCAGCCTGGCAGGGCTCAGGCTTTTGGCTCCTACTGAGCTGATATTCATGTCTCTGTCATCATGAACAGAAGAAAACTGGGAGGAATAGTCAGGCGGGGCAGATGTTTTTTGTGTGTTAAGTATGTCAAAAGTATGTAGGTGCATCAGCGTTGATGTACGACCTGTGTCTGAATCTATTCCCTGGATCAGGAGTGGTTCAAGTTGAAGGCCAATAAACACGGAGCACAGACAGACCAAACACTTCTGTATTGTTGATCCAGCTGAATTTGGATTGGACCTCAGCCAGAGGTAAAAGCAATCTGTGGAGTTCAAACACTTATTTAGAAGACAGTCCACTTATCCTGCAAGCGTAGCAAAAAGTACAGATGGCCTCTCTCTTATCAAAAGAAAACAAGGCGAGCCTATACACACACTCTGCTTTCCTTGACTGGTTTTGCTTAAGCCTGCATTTTAGATTCAATATCAGGCCGAGGCAGAGTTAAAAGAGAACTGATCATTACCAGCTTTAATTCTGCAGGTTGGGGAAAAGTTAAAATGTTATACTGTAAGAAGGCCTTGGCAACATGGCTACTATTAAATAAACAGTAGTCTAAAAACCTTTGGAAAAAGTCTTTAAGGGGTAAAAATCAATTTAGTGTGTCAAAGCTTAAAGTCTCTTAAAAATCCACTAAATCTTGTGTTAAAAATTCAACTTCGTAAGTGATTAATTTATGTTGCAAGGTTAGAAAGTTTAACTGAAAATAGTTTATTTATGGAGTTTTTAAAAGAAAAGCAATGGCCATTCTTTAAGCTCAAACTCCATCACTGTGTTTTTGTGAATTTGATGGAATACTGAGGTTGATGGTCAGATAAGATATTCTCCCCCGGACTCCAGATACCGATGTGGGCGGGTTGATAGTGGTCAGTAAAGGTAGACTAACAACTATCTAATTCTGATGGGTTTGGTACTTAAGAGATGATGCCCATGTACCAATACTGAATGCTCAATACGGGGGTATGTTCATACATGGTACCGGGCCAGGTGGGGGTCCCTGCACTCTCTCCATCACTTAGCGGACCCCTGTCAAAAACTACAGCCAGGCTCAAGCCTGATACTGGATAAACTGCAGCTTTGAGCTCTTCTCCACAGTCTTATTTTTTCTTTTCTGGATGTTGTCTTTTGGTCATGAACCAGTTACAAGCTCTGTATGGGATGGTATCATCATTTCAGCAACTCCTGTGACAATGAATAAAATAATTATTGAATTGATGAATAGATAAATGGATAACCGAATAAATGAATGAGAATGTTCATTTTGAAAAAATGTAAAGGAAAATAATAAGAAAATAAATGCAGAAAGTCGAAAAATAGGAGCTTTGCAATTCTGCAAGCAATCCACAAAGGTGTGACTGATTTAACTTCTTTAAATTTCCAAAAAGGTGCAGAAAGAATGGTTAAATTTTTGGTCCATGTTCCACAAATCAAAATGACGACTATTGTATCAACACCACCTTCAGGTCTCACCATTACACACACTTCAGGTAGAAACATAACTGTACGTACAGTTATTTCCCTGTTATTCCTTCAAAAGCCCATCTCTCTTTTTTTTTACCTCGAAGAGAGTCACAGGAGGCAAAACTTAATCATCCGTAATCAGACACGCAGAGCAGGGGGTTAATTCAGCGTTTATGATCACCAAGCTCATAAGATATCCGTAACTAAACTTCCAACAACAATGCTCCTGCGCCTCCAACCACATAACAGCACTCTGAAATAGTGTGACAAATTTCCTTTTGCCATCGCTGCACACAGTAATAACCTCAGGTGAGCACTAAAAAGATGGTGTTAAGGTCTAATTGTACCATACAGACGTATAAACGATGTGTGGAGGAACTGAAACCAGAGTGTAGGCATTATGATCCCATGAAAATTAATAATCATGGTCTCACAATGATGGAATGATGGAATAATAGCATCAACAGACTCGGTCATCACAAAAAAAAAAAAAAAGAAGAAATGTCATATCACTTTAATCTGATCTGGAAATTAGCAGCGTCAAGATTTTTTTTCTTTCTTTGTAATTTTCAAAAGTTAATTGGGATCAATAAAAGCAAATCCATAGATACAAGGGGTTCAAACTCCAGTTCTTAGTTTTATATTAGGCTGGTACATCAGTGTCATCTTATTTTAAAAAAGTGTGAGGGACAACAGCTATTAGCATAAGTGACTTTTGAAAAGTGCTGAGGACCATGAATTTAACTGGTTTCACTTTAGATTTAGCTTTTATTAAATACATCTGCAGCTTAGTTCATGTTTTATCAGAGGAAAAGTCATATAATAGTTTTCTTGAAACTTTGCACAGACACAAATCTACAGCAGCAGCAGCATCAAAATCCTCTACACTACTAAAAATCATGGTTAAGTTCTAATGGCTTATGATTGACATATTTGTGTATGAGGGAGCAAAAGAAGATTTTGTACACACAATGTAATATGTTTCAAGGAAAATTAATTCATGTTTGTTACTATTCTTCATCCAGATTAGGGAGGAATATGATTGTGAATATCACCTTTTTACTGTGATGAGTCAGCGCACCTGTGCGTACTCCAGCCCCTGCAAAACAAATGAAATTTTGGCTCCAACTTTGATTCCTTTAACCCTAGAACACGGGTTGTAACAGTAAAACCGTCTCCTTTCAGGGATCCTGTTCTATAATTCCAGGCAAATACTCAGAGAAGAGAAAGAATCAAAGAGCCTTCCATGATCTCTTTGGAAAGCCTTCGGGATATGAAACCACACGAGTCCAAAATGATACACCGCTCCTTTCATGATTAGCTCAGGGTTTAATGTGGACGTCAAACTTCTTTGAAGGTGTTTAATCATCAATGTCCGGATGCTGCAATCGTTTCCTCTGAACTTACCAAACCAGAAGGTCAACGAAGTCATCTGCTGCCCAGGAATTAAATTTGAAGCATGCATGCATTCAACAGCCCGGAGGCAAATCACCCACTTAGGGATCCACCAGCGGAGTCCTGGAGAAGGAAGGGCGGATGAAGCGGGAAAGTTAATATCATGAAGAATCTTAACCTCTAATGCTCTTATCTCATTTGAAAGTGCTTTTGAACAGACGGCAGGGTCTGGGGCGGACTTTGAGGGGTACAAAATGCTTCCAGTGCAGATGAGGTGGAGGAAGAAGAAGAAGAAGAAGAAGAAGAAGAAGTAGATTCTTCTGGGAGGCACAGTTAATGCAAGATGTAATTATGAGAGATGGCTGCAAATGAATTATATCTGACCAGCAGCCAGAGCGCTGAAATTTAACCTAATTGGGCCAGATGAACATTTGAAAGTAAAATGAAGAAAAGTTACGGGAAGAGAGAATCGTGCCTGAACTCAAAGATCCCCAAGGGTTGAAAGTCAGCGGAGCTTTCAGGGCGGAAGATATCTTGAAAGTTAAAGCACAAACACTGAGCAGAATCACTTAGTAACCATCAGTTAGTCAAACACTGCCGCTGGCAATTCATGTCTGTTGTGTGTTTGTGAATTCGATGCTAAGAAAGCTTAAGATCAAAACACAGAGTGCTCAGACATTTTGTTGTAAACATATGTCTCATTACAGAAACATAATTCATGCATAGATGTGCTTCGGCTCTCTAATATGTTCCAGTCAACCATGCTAGTGTGCAGCCCAAACAAATAAACTCATAACATTCAGGCGGGATTATACCTAGGTTTGGTTTGATTTGACTTTGAAGCAAACAATTCAGACTCAACAAATCTTCGATGTTGGGGGGTTTCAACATGGATCAGACAGAATAATGTGTGAAACCCTCCTCTGAAACCCTCCTCCTCCTGCCGGAACTTAAGTGTGTAGGGGGGTGAGACACTTTAGTAGTTTATAGTTAGAGGTCCAGACAACAGGGTATATTTCACTCTGCATGGGTTGCCAGCATACCAGTTATAGCCATGCACAAGGTGACACCCCCTAATGCGTAAAGCGCCCAAGTAACACCAAACTGGCAACAAACGGTTTGGATGAGCCATTTCTCCGCCAGATTGATGAAAAATTGAAGTTAAGAAAGACTGGATGGAAGTGTGTTTAAGATCATTGTTGGCAACAATATTCATTTACACACGCATGACAATATCGATAGTTAACCCAAAATTGCGACAAGCAACATTGCTCAAATGAACAAGCCACAGCTGCAAAAATAAGGCCTCACGTAGTTAGTCCTTAATGCCAGGAGATGATGAACACCTGTGACTTCAATCTGAGCAGAATTTGTGGGCACATTTGAATTCAAAGTTTTTGAGTTTGCGTTGCAAAACCACCCCAAGGTAGAGGAGAGCGTAACAGGGAGCAAGAAAGCGAAATTTCGTGAGAAAAAACTTACCGTACCAAGGGGTCTGTCTACCATTGACAAAGTATTTTGTCAAGTGACTGCTGACTCAGATTCTGATGAGGAATATTTATCCTCTGAAGATGTTAAGTTGTCCAGTGAGACAGACAGTGACGTCACTTCTGTGCGTAGTGACACACACAAACATACATACACACACACACAAATATCTATCAGCTTTACTCAGATTCGTAACTGCACAGACTCTGACTAGGGTATTTCAGCTTTAAAACTGGGGACTAGTAAAAGGTGGAGCCACTCTATAATTAGTCTTTGGTCTTTCCAATTCGTCTTTTTTCTGGCTCATTTTGTGTATTTTTCAACAACCTGTTAAGGCTAGGTTATGCTTTCTGCATGAACGTGATGTGCAAGAGCAGCATCAGGGGACATATGTGGCTTCTATACATATTTCACCCCACAAGGCGACCAGTGTGTTGCAAACATGTCTACCAGAGCACTGAACTAGAGTTGAAGACACCATTCATAACATGACTTTTTTTTTTTTTAACCCCTTTTCCTTCTCTGCAAAGTGTGACCACAAGGAATTGTCATCACACGGTTATCACGCTGATCTCCATGTGATGAATCAAATGAATGCCTGTGGTTTTGCTCTTACAACACTCAGAGCTCTGGTCAGTCCATCATGTTGTCTGTGCGTCTCTGTCCGGCAGTTCCAAATTTCAAAGGTGTGCTATGTGGACATTCTCCACATGAAGGGGAGAGGCTGCTAAAATGAAGTCATTTGCCTGCATAGAGCCACATGGACTTGGGGGTTGTGTCAGGCATTAACTAAGTTTTAGTCGAATGTGTCATCGTAATGCTTGTTGCACTTGAATAACATGAATAACAGTAGCGCCCAAATTGCTTGGTGTTAGAGTTGAATATATGGACATATTTGTTTGGCACCTTATTATAAGTTTGAGGGGAACATTTATGTAACACCAGCAGCTGTTACAGACTCCATGGTTCTGACTGTGTGAGATACTTTGTGGGTTTTGCTCCGGATGGTTACTTAGAGGGATGTGTTTGTGATTTACTTGTCTCTCTGCACAGTCATCTCACAGATGGCCCATTGCCCGTCCCTCCATAATCAATGACTCACACAATGAATGCTAATGATCTACAGCTCAGGATTGACTTCACTGTTAGTCGTTTGAAATGATGGAAACGACTGTCCTACCAGCCGATAAAATAAACACTCCAGCCTATCCTGTGCTTTTTAAACTTAATTATCTATCTATTTAGTTATTTGAGCACCAGAACCAACCTGTCGAGATTTGTGTTGCTCATATACTTGGACCCAAAATTGAGCCCAAATCTCTCTTTTTTATGATAAATCAGCTTAAAAGCACAGCACTCTTCAAATATTAAAAAGCAGCGGGAGGGAAAAGTTTTCTCTCCATTTCCAGAGTCCTGTCATACAACAGATTCATTGGCCCGCTGTAATTATTTTCGGAGACTCAAATCTCATTGCTCCCACTCCTTCCACTCCCACGGGACACTTCATAAAAAATGTTTTGATGACATCTAGTCAGAGAAGCTTTTGAACTCCTCAATAGTTCTCACACAGAGAAGTGATTTTTTCAAATTTCCAGCTACAACATCCATTGACGGAGTCAGCCGCTCTCAGATACGGTCCTAACATGCCCTTATTAGACATGCCCTTGAGAGACAGCGAGTGGGAGAGAGGCACACGCAGACTGAGGGACTGCTGGGTAGGGATCTCTGTGTGATGTTCACTGGCACTTTTTCAAATAACCCCACCCCTCTGCCCCCGGAGTGGCACAGAGCATCTGTCTCCATCATTCAGAGATGATGAAAAGTCAAATTTGAATGTTGTGTAATCATCTTTGGGGGGTAGATTCCCCCCCAAGCTAAAAGCATTATCTGCCTTTTGAATTTTGATCCCCGTGGCTGTTTTATTCAACCTGCTCTCTCTGTCGGAGCGTGTCAAATGTGGCAGCTGGGACGGCGGCCCAACGCTCTCACAACATCAAGCTTAAGGCACCTCTGTACTGTAATGTCTGGATGCTGTCCCCGGGCTCATCCTGTTAATTTGTCCTTGAGGAGGGGTGACATGAGGAGTGTGGGAGTCTGCTCAGGGTGGGGTCTGTGTGATGGATGGTTCAGGCTGAAATGAATGCTGAACTTTTAACTAGTGGACAGAGACTTGAATCTCCACAATCACATTCCTCCTTTTTACTGACTTTGCCTTGGCATGAAGAATTATCCTATGAATAACATGATCGATGTTAGAACTGTGGGCCATAAGTTCCCCCTGCTGTGTTTTGTACCGAGACTAACCTCATACAGCATATTAAAGTATATATTAAACAGATGCACTATGGGGTAGTCCCTATATGTGCATGGATAAGTTATTGCACAGGGGTAAAATCCACTAGTTATTACATGGGCAGAAATTTCACCAGCTTGATAAACATGCTCATTATGTACAGTAATGATGTGGAGCTGCAGGGTTTTCATCATCCAAGGAGACACAGTGGTTTCAGAATTATTGAACAGCGCTTATTGAGAGACATTCCAAGTTTCTAAAACCACAGATACTGACAGCTGAGTGATGGAGAGTCTGATTGCAAATGGGAGGAGGGACCTGTGGTAGTTCTCCTGGATGTCAAGTTGGCTGATACCCACCTACTCTGAGGAATTCCTGGGTGCATCCCATTTGCCTAAACTGGTGTCTCCTCTCTCCCCTCTCCTCTCTCCTCTGTCACACCGGATGTAGTTCTGAAGCCGCCATATTGAAGGCTTAATTTGCCTGGAGGAGAGAGGAGAGAGGAAGGAGGAGACTGATCAGAGGAGAGATTCGCAAAAGGTTTTCCACTGACAGACACGCCCCCACACGGGTTGACAGTCACTGATTGGATGCTGCGCCACTTCAGACTTCTTTGAAATCAGTCTCCGAGGATAAATCTGAAATGATGATGTGAGTTTGAAGCACAAAATACTGAATACAACCGTCATTATATCAATAAAAAAGGATCAATACCGAGTTTTTATCAACGTTCAGGTCAGATTCATCATCCAATTTTTCATATGTTAAAAAAAATAGAGCAAACATTTAATTCGTGATCACTTATTTCTCTATTTGTTTCCAGCGACTTCTATTTTTCTTTATAAAGATAATTTAAGTTGGAGACAAATCCAGTCGAGACTGTTTATGAGGGGCTGAGATTCTGTGGCTCTTATTTTATGCAACAAAACAGGATGGTGTGCTGGTTAGGGCACAGGAATGGTGATGTCATTCTTTCTCTTTTAAACCGGACAGCAATCCAGCTGTGTTTATGTCCATGCAACAGCAGAATTAGTGGTTAAAGCAGCTTTAGTTCAGGAAAATAGTCTGCAGCAACAAGGAAATGCTTTTACTTTTACGTTCTTAAAGTTACACAGAAATAAGGCAAATATATACCAGCTAACATTAAAGGCAAATATAAGCATAAATTGCTTTTTTAACTCTCAATTAGTGCTGCTGATAATAATGAAAGCTAAACACATTTAGTTACTCACTTTTTGGTCAGTTACTCTGAACTTAAGAGCTGGAAAACTGGGGAAGGAAACTGGAACTTGAAACAATGCAGGCAAGTAAATATGACTAAACACAACTCTCACACAGAAATAACTGCAGACTGGAATGCATGTAAGGTGCCACTTTCATGCAAATACATACTTAAGGGGCAGACACATTAAAAACCTGGGAGCCTTTTGTACAGGGAAAAAAAAACAGCATAAAAAAGAAGAAATGCATAAAATGAGGTTTTTCTGCCTCAATCTTCTGGAGCAGCAACATACAGAGAGGGAATAAAAAGAAATCAGCGCTTGATATGAGCGTGTACATCGTGCTAAAGTGCACCCAAAATAATCGAAACACATCTCAGACGCTGTAGCCGAGCAGAAATCCTCCAGTCAAAGCTCATGTGGTGGCTACAGGGTTGACTGTCATGACACAAACACACACTGAGCTCATCTCCTGTTTCCTTTTCAGCCATGTATTGATTTGCATAAAGAAAACAAAAAAAACTCAGTCATATCACTGTCCTTTGCAACATCGCGCTGAGAGCCTGGGTGATCTGGGTTACAATGAAACATGAGAAATAATTGCAGGTCCCAGGAAAGAGGTCCTATCTTTGTCACATCTGCAGCAGGATCTGTTCTGGCTTCATATTCCACAGATAAGTGACAGCGCCTCTATCTTCCTGTCTCTGTGGGAGCCAGTGGACTCCAGTAATGAGATGTTAAAAAGCTAACCTCCTCTCATTACTCCTCACACTGTCCCCCCCTCTCCTCCCCTTTCTCTTCATCCCTCTCTCACGACAAGCTCAGAGCAGTTTTAATGAATATTTCAGTGGCCTTTGTTCTGTTCTGGTGGCTGCTTGGGATCAATGATTAAGACCACGCTCCCACCTGACACCCCAACACGCTCAAAATACAGCGCACAGGCATCTCTCCTTTAATCTTCCTCTTCCTTTTTCCAGCTCACCTCAGCTTACTGTAAAAGTAGCCTAAACCCCCCTCTCAAGAGGAAAACCTTCACTGACTCGGTTAATTAAAATCTGAGATGTGTCTGAGGGGATGGAGAGGGAGCAGCTCGTTGGTGGCTCTGATTGGTTCTTTATAAACGCTGTTGGTGTTTTGAGTTGTATCGTGAAGATCACAGCGAGGGAGCAAAACAGCGTACGCCGGGTTGTAGCCATCAGTCAGGAGTGTTCTTTGTTTCATCATATTTCAATAATACATCACACAGCTGGCAGCGTCACCACTGCTCATATGAGATGTGTTTGGGAAGTTTTGGCAGATCAACAAATATGATCATAAATCATGACATCCTTGCAGTGACAGAGGGGAGTTCAATCATCAGTGAAGTATTTGTTTCTTCTTTTTTTCCAGAACACAAAATTAACAATTTTCAGATACAAGTGCAGACATAAAAGGCATTACTTTACAAAGCTTAGGATTTAAAAGAGAGGGAAATGATCATGAGTCAGCAAGAGCTATTTTTTTAAGTGAAAGTGAAAGGAGATCGGATCTCTCTTTTAACTCAATTTTTATTTTTTTGTTCAAAACAACTTTTTACTGCATACAACACAACAAGGTAAATTATTTATCAACTGTTATGTTGAGCTTTCGCCAGACATGTTCTAGAAAACTTTGTAAGTTTGTAGTGGATTTTGATAGCTAGCTATATTTAATGCTACTCACAGCTCAGTTGTCTGAGACATCCCTAACAAGTGATGTTAGTGAATTCTGGTTATGTCCTGCCAGTGCTCATCTACCAAGTAGAGCTGACAAAACCTTGCTCTTCCTTTTATTGATGGACTCTCAGGTTTGAACAGATCACTGCAGTATAGCTGCTGCATGTGTGTGGAATGAAAATTATTACAAACTGCTTGACTTGCATTTTAGCCTTAAGCCTGTGTTTCAGCCTCTAGCTCATGATTTAGCCATTAGCTTATGGTTCAGCCTCTAGTCTGTGTTTCAAACATTAGCCTGTGCTCTCCTGATTGGCCTTTCTCTGCTCTTCTGTCCCTTTTCTGTTAGACAGTCCAGCTCCAGTCTCCACTTTTATTACAAAATAAATCACAGAAATTGTTTTCAGTAGAGTGAAACACAGATCTCACTTTTCACTGCTAAACTTCAGGTGCATGGCGTTGTCATAGAGGCTTCCACACGCCAGTAATCAATCCTGCCCTGTCCGACCTGATTGGGAAGCTAGACATTAGTATTTAGAAATAATAATTTATTTTGGTGCAGGTATGATTATGTTGAAATGCTGAGGATCAGCAAGAAAGTGCTTGATGTTGAAATAAGGCTCAGCATTTCAACACAGAGCTTTCCCTGCAAGTAAAAGCAATACTGTCAAAATGTGAAGCATTCCAACATCCTGTATTTGCTGAAAGGAAATGCGGGGACCCCTCTAGTCTCATTTGAATTCAGGGATTATGGTCAGTCAGATATGTAGATATTAGGCCATTTCAAAATCACTTAGAAAGTCCTCACAGAATCTTTAACATTTGTTTGGACAACACTCTCTTCTTCTCTTCTGTGTCACCCCATACATCCTATGGCATCTTAAAGAGCCCGAAAGAGAAGTGAAAAATGAATACAGGCATTCAAGTTTGAACATTTACTTCATCAAGGAAGCAGCTAAGAACATTTTAATTGATTACAAGACAAAATCACAAAAAAAATGAAATCAGTCAAATGACCAAGTAACAAAAAAAGAAAAAAGGGAAAAAAAAAGTGGTTAGGTGAAATTGAAGATGCACCCATGTTTGTCTCAGTCAGATCAATATGATGCCAGACAGAATAACCTCAGAGACCCAGCAACCAAATACCTTAACCAGACTCAGGGAGCATTAAACATTTTGAGCCAACTCCGTCTGAATAACATTTAGCAATAAAATCTTAGTGATGAATGGATTATGAAAGTCATACAGTCTGCTAGAGTTTTTTTTTTTTAATTACAAACTTATTTCTCTCCTGCAGACCTGTGTGCTGGATGTGCAAAGAGGTTGCTATTCACAGCCAGACAGAAAACATTTAATTATTCTGTTTAATTAGAAGACTTTTTTTTCATGCCACAAACAGTTTTTTGAGAAAGCAGGTGATAAGGCATTTCAGGCCTAACAGTTTAATGCAGTGATGAAGCCACAAACATTTGAGACGGATTTTTCACATTCAAACTAAAACTGCACGGATTAGGAGATGAGGTTAAGGGACAGCAGTTTTAACACTCAGATATTCTGCAACTCTGAAAGTGTGGCACCACTTTGTCTTTTTACTTTGTTTATTGAGTTAATTCAAACTAAAAGAAGTAATGAATTATGGGTTTAGTCTGTGTATGCCTTTATTCCGAGAAGATAGGACAGTGAATGGAGCAGGAAACAGGACGAGACAGTGGAGTGACGTGGGAAAGGTTCTGCAGGTTGGACTTAGACCTATGGCAAATTTTAGATATAGAATCATGTTTTGCTTTATTGGAATGATAATAAGTGCTTAATGTTGGCTCAGCATTTCAACACCCTGCATTTGCTGAAAGGAAATGCAGGGTGTTGAATGCAGGCCCCCCCTTCTGGCATTTTTGTTATTTTACACTAAATAAACGGGTTAAAACACGTCCACTGCTGGTCTTGCACTATTCCACTCAAATAAAATGACTTTAAGGACATTCAGTGTGCTGACTTTGCAATGTCCCTGTAGTTTGGTTCTGGTCCTGCAGCTTAAGATATTTAATTGTTCAAGTGTACTCCTTTTTTTTCCATCTGAAATTAGTCAGAAACATATTTCACATGTTAAGACACCAAAAATAAATGAGCAGTCATGGCCACTAAATTCCTGAATGATCTCACATGAGCTTACAAACTCCTAAAGGCTTGTTTAAGACCTGACATAAAGCCTATAATTCAGATGAATCTTCAGGATATACCAAAATGAAAATCCTTGGCCGAAACTTAAAACCGAAATTGAGGAAACCAAGGCTGAAAACCAAAAACTGGATGAGCAAAATAAATTATTTTACCAATTGTTTGTACCATTCCAAAGTACAGAGCAGGGCTGGAGTGGGACTCATTTTAAGACATAAAGGTTAACAAATGAATGGAGATTGGATCTTACTTTAGCACTTTTTTAATCTATTCAATACGACTTTTGACCTAATACAACGCAACAAGGTAATGCCCCTATCAACAGTTATGTAGCGCTATGTTTGAAGTATGATGACAAGAAAACTTTGAGTTTGTTCCAGAGTTAAGTAGCTAGCTACATTTAGCATACTGGTAACGTGTAACTTAGTGAATCCTCGTTATGTCCTGGCTGAGCTCATCTATCAAGCAGAGCAAACATAACCTGGCTCTTAATTTTATTGATAGGCTCTCAGGTTTGAACTAGGGCTGTCACCTTGTATTCAATATTTAAATAACCATTCAAACATGGGGACAGATATCTGTAACTGAAGAGTAAATAAATACTCAAATGTAATACATTGAGTGCAGAAGCCCATTAAGGAGCCTGGAGTAGTGGACCGTTTCATCCAGCAGAGGGCGCCTTCACTGCAGCCTGATCCTCAGGCACATAAACTGCTCTTTTGACCCTAGAAAACAAAAGCCTCGTTTCCACCAGGCAGTCTGGTACGGATCAGTACAGTTTAGTACGGGTCAGATCGGTGAAGCCTGATCCTGTGCGCGTTTCCACAGCCAACCGTACCCTGCTTGATGGGCCGGATGGCGAGAGCCGCGTCAGCTACGTAGCAGCGTGACGTCACTGCAGCGCTATGAGTGCTACACAGTGTACCCCGCGAATAAATGTAAGGAAGAAGAAATTAGCGGCATTGTAAACAAAGAGCAACAGTGGAGGACATCCAGCAACTCTTCTACTTTGTGATCAGCATGTGGCTCTTTATTCCATAACTCAATGAAGCTTTGTTTCAGGAAAGGCTGCGTGCGGGGTTGTGTGTTGTTCTTTATTACTGCTCTCGCATGGGAAGTTACCGATCTTTTGACCAATCAATGTACTGCAGTGATTATAGCCCCACCCCTGGGGCCGGTTTGGTGCGGCTTGGCACCCTAACGGAAGGGTACTGAAAAGTGGATCGATCGCTTATTAGGGGACCCGTCACGATTTTAGTCTATGGAAACGCCACAAAATGCGTGCCGTACCGAGATGAACCGAACCGATCCGCTTGGTGGAAACGAGGCTAATGAGTGTGGTACATTTTGGTAAAACGGAGGATCCAAAAAGGCACCAATGGTGGACAACAACAACGCCATATCACATGAGCGGCACTTTGTGGACGATTTTTTGGGGTCTACAGAGTTGATGGAAAAATTCTAAACAAAGACCGGGCTGTGTGTCAGTGATATGTAAAGCAGCTCACTTACTCGTCCTCAACACAAGTCTATGGTCTCACCTGTTGACTTTTCAGCCGAGCCATGCAGTCGAGGAGGAGGCGCCAATGTACAGCAGCACTACGTCAAACATACACGATGAAAATAACCAAATACCTTCGGTTATCGCCGTGTATGTTGGAAAACTGTTTGAGTTTGATTTTGGGGGAAAGTTAGTTAGTTAGTTTGAACAGATCACAGTAGTATATCTGCTGCATGTGGGTTGAGCAGCAGCTGACAACCACCACAAACAACAGGAAATACTTTTACCAAAGTGCTCTCAGGGCACAGAACTACGCGTTTATGAGCCACTATTGGACAAAAATATACAGTGGCCAAATATTCAGTTCATCATAGTGAAGAGTATGACACAAGCAGCCTATCTTTATTTTAACAGATTTGTTTGAAAGACAAGGTGCTTCAATCCTCGCTCTATCTGTACCGTAGCTGACTTATGTATGAGTGTTCATCCAGATGATTTGTCTGACAGCTTCTCTGCTCAGGAATAAAATATATACCTGCCATGATACTGGCTCTAACATATCGTGCACTGACATTGTAATTGGCACCTTCTTCTGAATAATGCCAGGCCTGCAAGTCATCCATAACTGTAGACAAAACTTGATTCACATCCCCCGCAGTTTACTTATATTCATTTCCGTGAGCTAAATTTCTTCTAATTACCGTCCCACCCCTGGCCACGCTGTGACCGTGGAAATCAAATGTCTTTGAACACTGGTATTTGACGCTGTTTTTACTTCAGCCTGTGGCTTCTGTTGTGTTCAAGCTGTGACTTTCCCACCGGCAACAGTTCGGGATTTGTAAATGTTTGTTAATCCATTTTTTTTAGTTTCACAGCACAGGCCAAGAACGTGCATAAATCACGCGCTACATTATGCACGGTTTACATTAACTGGAAAGCTATGAACCACGAGGACCTTTAATGCTTGTTTAATGGCTGCTGCTGCTGCTATATATGTAGTAAAGACATGAAGCTTTTATCACAGTTTAACAGAAACGCACAAGTCAAGAGAAGGGGGAACATGTATTTAGTCAAACTGCGGTGCACTTCAGCTTCCGGCTTGATTTAACAACTGTTGTCAGAAATAAGTGTTGAAAGGAAACACTCTCTGTATATAGGCAGACATGACTTAAGAGCACAGTATATGGCTGCAAATGAGCTGTATATTTAGACTGTAAGAAATGATATTTTCTCTCTTGTGTTACTGAGAAGCTGACGCACCTGACTCCTCATCATTCAGAGATGATTTTCTACAGACATTGTTTGCAACCAGTGATTATTTGACTCACTACTGACTTTTTATTGTCTCCAAACAGTCTGTCCGTTCTCCTCCTACCTCTAGCGTCAATTAGATGGGGGGGTATCTCCTTCTAGCAAATGCAGATGTTGAAATCCTGATGCTCAGCATTGGGTAGAGTTCAATATTTTAAAAAACTAAAAAAAGAAGATTGTGGTTACTCCTCACCCATTGCAACAAGAAATGTGGGAAGAAAAAAAAAGTTTCTACTCCTTTTTTCTTGGTGGGGTAGCTAAGGGGTTAAGGGCAGCCTCAAAATAAGAACACTTATTGGTTTTACTCTTAAAACCCAAAGGATACATTAATCTGAAAATTTAGATTTTAATGTCAGTTTTTACAATTATTAATTTACTTATTTTAAAGAATTGCCACTGGAGTTGGGGAAAAAAGTGAGAAGCTTTTTTAAGATTATTTATGATCATGCAATATTTTTATGCTGCTTATTGTATTATTATGCAAAGTGAACATTTGAGTAAAATAATCTGAGGACTATGTGTCCCTGTTAGAATAAATGTAAGACATATTCTCATCAGCTCCGTCCCGAGACACCTGAGTGACTCCAGTTTGTGATTTATTGAAGTCATTCTTGTGTGGAACCTTGTTGTGAACCTAAATGGCATTGAGACAGAGAATGATGGAGTGGACAAATGAGTGAGTTCAACCGAGAGTCACTCGCAGCAACAGACAAATGAGGACGTCAAGTCTGTGACTGAAGATGAGTCACGTAGCAGCAGAACAATCAACATAATGAAAAATGACGTGCTTCATGTGAGACTTTGTCACTGCACAGTCCTGCCTAATTGTCACTGTTTAGTGAGATTCCCCTAATGATGTGCGAGGAAGTATTATTTTGCAATCTGTTCTTTATTTGACACATATTCATCCAGGCTGAATCATGCTGTCCTTTCAACAGTCACTCATTCTTCTGTGGTTTGTTATGACTCCTTTCTCATCACTAAAGTTTTTTTAGGAAAGTGATGATAAAAAAGGTTCATTTAATGCAACAAATACACCTTTGTGTAAACATGCCTATCCCTCAACATCTACATGTGTGTATTTGTTACAGAACTCATGTATCAAAATGTCTGTCTGTACTAAGTACTCATGAGCTCAGACATTGTTCAGCCCTAAGACTTCCCATGGTGCACCTGCTCACCTGAGCCTCATCCTCATTTGGTGGCATTTACACCTCTGTCAGGATACTGTGCTTAGCTGATTGGCTAAATAATGCTCATAGTCAGGGATCTTTCATTCCTGCGCCATTTATGTGTCATTCACAACACCGGGGCAACATTATTGACCATGACACTGAACACTGGTCTGACTCTGCCTGCAACAACATCTGTTCTTATGGTGTCAAACATTTTGCTAAGAGGCATTTACGTGTACTGTGGGGTGTACCCAGAGTCATTTGTGGCCCATCAGGGGCACTTAAGAATGTGCACATACACAGTAAAAGGAAAAACATCTACTTTCACAATCTGCTTCCACCATGTATATCTACTTTGAATACCAACACTGCCAAGTGGGTATGTTACACATGTGCACACACAGGGTTCGCATTTAAAAGTTACAAAAAGGCCACAGTAATATACAGTGGTCTCATTTTAGTAAGGTTTCAAAATCGGCACTCGGGTTTTGTTGTAAAAATAAATATTTAAGTAGCTGTGAAGACTTTCTAGAAATATTAGTGTTAGTGCTAGAGTTGAAGACTACATTTCCCATAAGCCCTTGTTCCCCTCTTTTGTGATGAACCAAGGTGTGTGTTTGTTCCAATTTGTTTTGGAAAAAAGACTAGAGAGCAGCTCTTGTTTGTAAGACTATTTTTTTTTTTTTTGGTTTGTTCAAGATAACTTTTTAGCAGATACAAGGTATCAAAGGTGTCGAGGTAATGTATTTGTTAACAGTTACATAGCGTTACTGTTTGAAACGTGACAAAAAGTAAATATTGTGATATAAGTTTGAACTGCTGTTTGGTAGCTGGCAATATTTAATGCTACTTACAGCCCAGTGCTCTGGGACATAACAGTAATAAGTAACATTAGTGAATCCTGGTTATGTCCTACCAGTCCTCATCTACTGACATAACCTGGCTCATCATTTTGTTGATAGACTCTCAGGTTTGAACACATCAGTGTAGTATAACTGCTGCATGTGCCCAGCCCTAATTCATAGACACATGGTAAAACAGATGTGATATTTGGGTTACATACCATTACCTTAAGGATCCTAATGACCATTTAATATTAGAAAAGCTTAAAGCAATGCATTTCATTATCCAAGCAGCTCATTTGGCCAGAGTCAAGCATATCAAAAAAGTGAACCAGAAACAATGATAACCTACTGCTAAATGAATGACACCTCAGAGTGTTAAAAATGTGCATTTTGATGTTAAACGTGCTTATAGACACCTTTAGGTGACAAGATTTTGACCGCTGTTAGCACTGACAAATTAGGAGCTAAACACAAGCTAAGAAAAGATAATGAGTACAAATATGTTTTGTTGTTTACACTTTGTCTCAGTTTATTTTTGTATCATCCTTGAGGTGTTCACATTTACTGAAATGATGTATGCATTGTTTTTGTCCATCTGGCCTGAGGGAGTAACAAAGAGAGAAATTACATTTAGAGTCATGAAGCAGCCCTGAATCTGTTTTGGAAAACATGAATTATTGTGTTAGAGCTGCTGTTTGACTGCTGGTGCAATAAGTGTTCATTATTTTCAGATGTGAGAGCAGAATTTGGAGGAAAAGATTGTTTGTCACGGCTTTGTTTAGCTCAATTTAAAAACACTTTTTTTACTCCTTTCATCATTGTCGCCCCATATTTCCTTCCATTCATCCGTCTTGCCTCCTTGCTCCTGTATTTTTTTAAAGCCTCCATCTCTGCTGGATGACTGAGTGCGTCTGTCTCTAAGTGGGACCTCTCGTTTTATGTCTCTCTTAACACCAGGCAGAAGAACTTTGCCCGAGGCATCGAGCAGCAGCTCCCAGATGGCATGGTGGTGGCATCGGTGCCAACAGAGGTTCAGTGCCACGAGGAGCTGTCGGACCCCGTGCCCGACCCAGAATACCTCACAGGTATGAAACCATATTTCATAGTTGAGTGTGCGAACTCCCAGCTGTGAGGTAATACTTTATCACCAGCCTGTCAGAGGTCCTCATAACTTAGCAAGAAAGTCAACTTCTCAGGGTTTGATAATTGATGTGGGATATGTATGAGTAACCAGATGGGTTTGCATTTTACATTCTGACGTCTGGGCCGTCATTTACAATGTTTGGGCGCTCTGCCATAATGAAAGTGGAATTAGAAAGTCACCCTCTGTAGAAACTTTACTCAAATCAGCCCGTGTGACGACAACATGATGAGTACATTTGGTTAACAAAGGCAAAGACTTCACTCAAATGCCTTTTTTGATTTGCACCATACGTCCATACGTTCTCTTAAATATTCCATTTTGAGGGAAACAGATTAGATTCTACATGGTTGCTTTAACATGTGAGTGGTTTTCAATAGGCCTTTTTGTACAGTGAGGTTATGTTTCCAGTCACATTTGTTTCCCATGAATATATTATTAGCATGTTGTCGCTTTCCTACATTGTAAAGTGCAGTTTTCCACATTTTTTTATTCTACTATATTAGTCCATGTCAATACGACAAAATATTAACGCTGTTTTGATAACACTTGATTATATTTGGCATCGTCGCAACTACTAAATACATTTCAATTTGAAATTTTATGTCCAAATAAATCAGTGATGCATGCTGATTTGACAATCACCTTTGCCCCTCTCAGCTG
The DNA here is from genome assembly GCA_008086565.1 of Thalassoma bifasciatum. NCBI lineage: Eukaryota > Metazoa > Chordata > Actinopteri > Labriformes > Labridae > Thalassoma > Thalassoma bifasciatum. Next base: position 81,854 of record RPOG01001230.1, read on the forward strand.
TTAAGTAAAGCTACAGCTTTTAAGTTATACCCAGAATGCCTTTGTGAATTTCAATCTAATAGTTACATTGTTAGTGAGGAGGAAATGCAGTGAATATGAGACCCTGTTGTACATGGATAAATTGTGCAAATGCAAAGACTGTCCAAGCTTCATGATGTGCACAGACAGACTGACTGTTTGAATTCTTCAGATTACAAAACTGAAGGGTTAAAGTGAGATGAAATTGATCCGATATTTCTTTCAACTAGCCAAAGAAGTTGAGTCAACCAAAAAATATAATAAGAATAAATGAAAATAAAAAAGATAACAGAACTGGAAAGTTGAATTGAGTTCAAATAGATTAATAATTCAAGCAACTACCTAAAGAAGTGAAGTTAATTATCAAGTCTAAATGAACCAAACTGAGAGAAAGGTTAATCAAGATAACGTCTGTGGGTGTTGGAACAACATTTATTTTTGACCGAACAACATTTTCAAAGCAGCCCTTTGCATCGTATTTTTAAATTGAAACATCACATGTTAGAGTTTTCGGTAGAACTGTCTATTTAGTCATCCTCAAATATAAAAAGATGAAGGCCATAGTAAAAAAGAGAAGAGAAAGGTAAATATCATTCTTGTGATTTGGATTTGTTTCAGGTCTTTACACACGGCCTTGGACTGCCAACCTGCTTCACGATGTGAGCTCAGTGTTTTTAGAAATCTGGCTAAATGTTCGATCTCTGAGGAGATAACTAAAAGAAATAACCTTCAGAAACAATTTGTACATCGACTCTCTGCGCCTTCTCTTTCATATCATCCCTCTAGCTTTGTGGTCATCAGGTGGAAACATAAACCATGTGCAAATGTTCAGAGCTCATGAGATGACTTTGTGTCTTCAGTTTTCCCACAGAGGAAGTAAAAAGTAGCACTTTAACTTGCTAGATAACTCAGCAATGAATGCAGGAAAAACAGTTTGTCTTTTATTATTTTCTTTATTAATCTGAGTTTGGGTGTGTGGGCTGTCCACAGATACAAACTGTGTCTCTTTCTTCTGACACTGGGGGCTGTTTTATTCTTCTTTTCTAAGAGGCTTTGAACACTGAGCAGCTGTGTTGAGCTGAGTGTAGATATCCAGAGTGAAGTAGCTGTGATTAACCCAGGTGAAGGAAGGAAGGAGGGAAGGAAGGATGGAAGGGAGGAAAGGAGGAGAGTGTGAAGGAAGGGCGTAGGGAAAGAAGGAATGAATAGGAAAAATAGGTCGTAGTAGAGGCAAAAGGGGATCGAGGAAGGGAGGAAAGTAAGACAAAGGCAGGAAGTAGAGGTAAAATATCTGGGTTTGTTGCATGTGAAATGTGTGAACTGACTATAGTTATCAACCATCAGTATAAACTGCTAGGTAAATGTTTCCAAACATCGATCAGTCAAGATCTGTCATTCTCTTCATAGTTTTGCTTCTTTCACTCTCTGCTGGTGCTCCTCTCACAGCAAGCAGCTCACTCCCCTGCCCTGTGAGAGGAGGGAAAAAGGCGCTTGTGTGTCTCATCAGCCACTGGTTGTGAGTTTTTTGGGCTTCTTTTCTAGAGTGGACTTGCTTATTTGGACTTGCTTTGAAATCTCTATAATTTTTCATAGATTAAATTTTTGATTTAACAACTACATAGTGACGTGGCGGAAGAATCAGAATATCAAGATGTATATTGTGCATTGCAATTTGGTCAAAAAAATATAACGATATCGGTTTAAGGTCATATGGTACAAACCTGGAGGGAAGGATAGTGATAGAAAGGAAGTTAGGAAGGGATAAAGTTCTTTGTTTGTGAGGACGACCTCATGTTTCTATACATCAGTCATGTTTCCCTCATTGTCCCAGAACGTTGACCTCACTTTGTTTTGCTCCAAAGCCTCACTCTCAACCATTATGGCTGAAATCAGGCTTTGAAATCACAGACTGTTAGTTCCACTTGTTGTATTGAGATGAAGACAGCTCAGTGGTTTCAGGTCATCTTTCCCGGCAGCAGCTGATATTTCTTTTATTTCCCATCTTTTCTGTCACTTAAGCACGCAGGAAGAGCAGACGTGTGTAATGGAGAGGTTTCATCCCCAGCTCTGTCTGCATAAGTAATGTGTTTTTCCTGCGTGTTTGGAGCGTGGCTCAGAGCACTACAATAGCAGGGGTAAAATTAATAATTAGATCTCAGCATATTTCCTGGAAATGCTTCATTTGGGCAGCCTGCTGGCTAAGCTGATTCCAGGCACCTGCGTAACTGCTGGTGAACTGCTATACAGTGGGGAAAGCAGCAGATTGCAGAACGGCTTTATCTCTTCTTGTTGATGTAACAGCAGAGGTACGAGGCCGGTCAGGGCAGCCATTCAAAATCACATCAAGAAGGCTCGTGTGTGAGGAGACGGACGATCAAATGACCACACACCGGCAGCGGCTCCAACAGTTGTTTATTGGAAACTTTGAAGGATATTAAAACCGTGCAATCTAAATGGATCTGCTGCTGTCAACGCCCCTGAGCCTCAGCGTCACCTCTGCCTTCTCTTCTTTGTGCACAGCTCAAACCTTTTTATCCTGACAGCGCCCCTGGGCTCACAGTGCACACGGCCCAGAACAGAGACGGACGCAGCGGCGCTCCTCTCGTGTTGGACCTCTGTTGCAGTGACTGCAGGCTTTTTTACTGAAGAGTAATATCATGAATTGAGATATCATTTCAAAGCATCCAGCGGGGTGCCATCCAAGCACACAGCGTTCTCTGGGGTACAGTGGTGCCGCTTCTACTGTTCCTCGCCAGTCCAAGATGTGATGCTAGAAAAGGGAGTAAGATACTGAGGAGATACTGAAGTCTCAGAGGAAAAGAAAAGCAGAGTACATTAGACACAGAGCTACCCCGTTTCAATAACTTCACAGTGGAGTCTTTCCTCTGAGTTTGAGCATTGTGCTTTCTAACATACAGCTCAGAAATCTGATGTGTGAAGAATGTAAACAGACTTTGCTGGTAGAGACCTTATTCTAAACCTTTCCTTCAGCAGTGGTGACATGCATCAGTACAAATATGAAAAGTTTTATAGAAATTATCAAATTTCTATCTCAAAATTGAAAAGGTGGGGGTTGAGAAAGTTACTGAACACATTTCTTGAAATAACAATAAATGACAAATTAAGTCGGAAATCTCACATTAAACATGTACAGACCAAAATATCAAAAAAAGCATTTCAATACAAAACAAAACAAAACAGTTTCTGTATCATAAATCACTTCGCACTCTATATTATTCCCTGGTTTAACCGTATTTAAGCTATTGTGCTGAGGTTTGGGGCAACATATACAAATGTTCCCTGCATTCATTTTCAATGCTTCAAAAAACAAAATGTAAGAATTAGTCATTAACTCAGATACCTGGCTCACCAACCTATTACTTCTGCAGTCAAATGAACTGAAGTTTTCAGATATTGTGGAAAATCAAACTGCTATGGTCATGTTTAAGGAAAAATTCCACTAACTACCTTCCAATATTCAAAAACTGTTTAGGGGCCATTATGGGGGTTTTAATCTGAGAGGGAAATTTGAATTTCAAGACACTCGCTGTAAGAGCAACTACCAGGACCTCTTTGATTACAATCTGTGGGGTTAAACTTTGAAACAGTGTCGGCAGAGCGTCAAAAATGCCTTAATGTCAACTTCAAGAATAAACATGAAGATATGATTTTCACAAAGTATCAGTTGGTGTAGTATAGGATTTCAAACCACTGTGTGAGGACAAGGAAGCTTTAGGTTTTGATTTTTAAAGTCTTATTGTTCTCTGGGATTGCTTGAATTATACAAACATATATGAGTGTGTATGTATGTTTTACTTTTTATTTTTGGAGTATGTGTCTCTCTGTATGTGGGTATGAATGAATTAATAACAAATAAGAAAGTGAGTAAGTAAATAAATACATTTTAACTGTTATAGCTAATTTGTATTATACAGTATCGACATTTAGTGCAATAAGTAAAAATAACAGATTATATTCCATTGTAGTAGATATTAACGTTAGCTAACTGGATTTTCTTTCACCAATTAAAAATTAAGAAGGGGTCAAAATTAATTACTTTTACATCTTTCTGTCCCTTTTTGGTTAAGAAGAGAAGATAAATCAGTGTTTTAACAGTTTGACTTTTGTTTTCCTTTTGGATTCGTTGCAAAGTTGCAAAATTTATGTTTGCACTTTCTTTTTGTCTGCAGATTGTTTTTCCTTCTAGCTTTCTTTTACGGTCTTCAAAATGAACATTTTCAGTCAATCAATTTTCAATCAAAAAGTTCACGTGATGAACTTTAGGTCTTTTACATTTTGAAACTGCATCTGAAGTTTCACATCTTCTCTCTTCGCTCACCTTGTCCTTTCTCAGAGTCGTGATTCCTCATGAACAGTGTCTGCTTTCAGTCTCCTAACAAAGTTAACACACACTGTGAATATTTGCTCTGGAAAGTACAAACACTGGCTGTTTCTTTGAGGGGATCTGGCTGCAGACATGGTGCTCCAAGTTTGCCAAGTTGGACCTCTGCTTGATCCTCATCTGCTCACAGGAAATCAAGCCATGTCATCAGTCAAAGTCGTGTTCTTTTTTTTGTGCCAGTCTCAGGTTTTACAGCTTTTAAAGCTCCAGCAGTTCATAACCTAACAAATTTATCAACTGAAAAGACTCCTTGTATCTAAATATGGAGGGATCTTTTCTGGCATTACCAGAAGTTGACACTCAAACGTCATGCACTGGTTTGTTGACTGCTGCCTCCCTCCTGAAAACAGTGTCAAACATCAAGTAATCAGAGCTCTACAGTTCATGCCTGGAGCTATGAGCAAGTGAGCTCAGTAACCCTTTTGTTTTTCACTGAGACTGATGTGTAGCAGTTGTGTACATATGTTCTTTAGAGAGTGAAAAAAAAAGAAGTTAGAAAAGTGAAAGAAAAGCTCTTCAATGTGCAAAAGTTACATAAAGATTTATAACTGACAATTGGACAGATGGATCTCATTCATTCATATGGACAAATCAATAATAGAAAAATCATCAGTCGTGCATGAGAAACAAGAAAACAAAAAGAAAATGAAACCTAGATTTCAGACATAAAAGCCCACCAAGCCTACTCTTCATTTGTTGAACAGTTAAAGAAAGAAAAATAAATCCTCATAAGAGACAAACAGAATCTTAGCGGTTTTGTTCAGTGATTGAATCGGCTGAAATGACACCTACGAGGCAGCTGGTGGCTCCCACCTGTCACTCAAAGCGGTCATGCCCTGTTTTTCATAACACTAGGCTTATATAACTCCAACCTTTGAAACAATCACATTTTCTACACTCATCAAAACTATGATGAAGCTTCAGGGGGAGATTAGTTTTGTTCTCTCTGGTTAAGTTTGCTACTGAACATTAAAAAGTGGAACACTTCAGATGGAGGCATATTTGGATTGACTTTTTACTGGAGGCAGTCTCTGGCAGCCAGCAGAGGTTCAGTGGTTTCTGCCACTTGCATGTTGCCTCTGTTGTTGCTTAGTGGACACAGACGCTTTTTACATATTTCCATAAACACCAGCAGATAATAAAAGTGTTTTCTGTGGGTCAGTTATGAGTCGAATTTCTCACCACTGCCTCCTAATGTGCTGTCTCGGCTGCAGCCTTGGATTGCACGACAAAAGAAGTGTCTGCCCTGAAGCTCTTTTTCTATTTCAGATGTTTCTCAATGCACTGACAGTGTCCCGTCGCCTTGTCAGAAATGATGCAAGTATCACACAAAGGTCTTATGAAAGCTGACAGGCATTCACACAGTGCACCCCACAGTGCCTCAAGCAAAGCACATGTGTTACATATTAGTTCATATTTTAGCCGTGCACTTATTTATACACAGTGGAGGCAAGATAACAAAGAAGTGTTTGAGATATTCCATCTTGTAAAAACAGTTTTGCTATTGAGCCATTAAATCGCTGTTAATCTTTACAGATGCTGTGTTTAGTTTGGCATATTGTCATCTTGATTAAACGCGTCTTTTTGTTGTATCACATAAGTTTTCATTTTATGACTCACAAAACAAACAAACTCAAGAAAGTCTATCATTTCTTTCCCAAAGTTGCTTAATGTTTCCTTAAAACTTAAGAGATTATGATTGTTAACTCTCTGCTGCAGTGGGCTGATTCATAATACAAATATAAATACTAGAGATTATGCACTTTCTTGCAGTGAAGGCGTAATGAAAGAAATAAAACATTTATTTAAACTTTCAATTGAAAGAAGAGGGAAAAAAAATCCTGAGTTAAAAAGATAAATAATTTAAAAAATGTTGATACTTCCTTGATGTGTTAATTTAAACAAAACAATACAAACAAACTTGAAAATGAATTAAACCATCTTTTATTTATTTTCAGTTAATTACTTCAAGGGAACACATTTACAATAAAATGTAAATGGACAAAAACCACAAAAAATGAAATAAAAAAGATAAAACTAAAATTCATACAACTTCTGCTGAACAGTATTAAAAGCAAGCTTGAAAAATAGGAGTTATGGGATTTAAGAGAGACAACTAAAGCTAACCCCTGATGTTTTGCAGTGTTTAACAAATTGGCTAATCGAATCCTTGAAGTTTATTTTTGAGCGCTTAGAGTGAGGCTCAAAAATGCTTAATATGTTTAAAGAACAAAAAACTAGAATAAAAGTAGCCTGGGCAGGTTTCACTTTTAGAGAGTGTACCTCTTGACAACTGGGTGATTAAAGCAGTGAGACACTCACAAACACACATACATTTCTTCCTTTGATTTTACGTAACCGCTGATCAAAGAAGAAAAAGAGTTTTTGAAACAGAATCTTTTTGTCCTGAAAGTTTTTAGGATCCAGCTGGAAGCATAATGATGAACTCATGGGTACTCATCAACAATACTTTGATTCCCTGCTTGGATATATTATAGTCATTATGTTTCATGGGCAGTACCAGTCTTACTTATAGTCTCCTAAAACAGATGGCCTGTCACACACTCATTGAATTTCTTCCCATGAACACTTGCTTCCTCTCAGCTGTATGACAGCACGTTGTTTGAAAATGGAGAAAAACTCTTTCAGTGTAGAAATCTTGGCCAGTAAAGTGGTGGCACCATCCACCTGAAGTCACCTGAGGCATCTTCTCACCTCCCCCCACCTGTTCTCTTGGCCTCCACGTCTCCACTGAGGGCACAGACACCAGTTCTGGACGTGGCGCTCTCCAGCCCTGCTCACTGGCTTTCTGCCACTTCAACTTGTCTTCTGGCACCACGTCAGCATTTTCGCTGCGCCTGCAGTTCATATCCAGGATCAGGTAATCGTCCGTGGGGTAGACAGATGCACAGGAGCGGCGTCCGCATGAAGAACGTCTGTTAAGCTGTGATGAGCGCACGCTGACCCTCTGTCCCCGGCTGATTCGTCCAGGTTTAGTTGGCCTGGTCAGTGTATTTGTCACAATGTCAGCACTCCTTGTTCCAGCCTTCTCTCCCTCGCAGGGGTGAAATCATTCATCTTTCTATTCATCTCCGGGCTTGGAAGCCATTCATCACGAGGCCAGAGACCTCCATCAATTATTCTGTTGGGAGAAAGGGTGAGGAAAGGGAGGCTTTTGAAAGGCAAATACATCTTGATTTAATTGGAAAGCAAGTATGCTCAAGGCTGCTGAGGAGTTTTCCCCTAAGATGGAGGTTTGGAGATAATGGAGCAAAGAGAGAGAGGAATGACAAAGAAAAATGAAGGAGGCAAAGAAACAGTTGAAAATAAGAAAGATGGAAGGAGAGGAGAGGTGGCAAATATTAAAAAAAGAGAAGAAAGTCAGGGGTACCCAAAGCGTGTGGAGGCATTTCTACCAGTTTTTCCAATCCTGGTGAGCAGACGCAGGACGAAGGAATCCATTGGTTCAGGTTAGAAGGGCAGCAGATGGGTCCTGACCCGTTCTCGTCCTCAGCTAGCAGCCGTATAATGACACCGCCTCTGCTATCTCCAACACACACATCACATCTGTGTCCGTGCATCCACGCCGCCGCACGTTCAGACAGATATAACACGGCAGTGACCGCCAAAGGTGAAATGTTCGCCCCTGCCAGTCAGTGTGGCTCTGCAGACGATTCTGCTGTCGTTTGTCATCAAAGCTCAGGATTTATGCTGATAGCTCTGGAGAAATGGCTGACACAAGAGTTTAAGTGCTCAGAAGAGAAGTTTTAAAAGAGAGAGACGGATCTGACGAGAGCTGCTCAGGGTGTTTTCAGGAAGTTTGTGTACTTTAGGAGGTTTTTTTTTTTTTACTTTATGTGTGAAAGATGCTTAAAGCTATATCAATTCTATCTGCCAATCTGTTTTTGCATTTAACCTCGGCATGCTTTTGTAACTTGGTCCTGTCCATGATCAACCAGATTGCAGTGGTGTGTATAGGGGTGGGGTGTGGGGGGGCTTGTTGCCCCCCCATGGCCTAGTTGATGAAAAAAACACTAAAGTGCACTGTTGGTTGACAAAAAAAACGCATGCTGGGGTGCCCTTGAACATGTCTACAGTGCCCTTAAAAACACACAGAAGTGTGTGCACTGCAAAAAAAACTGAAATCAAATTTAGTGTTAGACTTAATATGAGCCACATTTGCCAGACAAATCTAGAAAAATATCTGGTTTCAAGTTATCTGAAGACAAAATTTATGTCTTAATTGCAATACCAAAGAAAAAATAATCTGCCAATTAGAATAAGAAAATATCTTATATTGAAATACTATACTAATTTAAGATTTTTGCAGTTTTTCAATTCTTTTTGTATCATAATCAATTCAGACATCTTTTTTGTCTTTTAAGATCTTGAAATGTTTCTAAATCTCAATCTGTTTCTAGACTCAAAAGATGAATGTTGCTCATAGTAAGTCTAAAAAAAAGATATTTTCAACAAAAAATAAGAAATAAAAATAGAAAAACACTTTCTTAGATGTCAGTTTCTGACAGTGTGCATTCTTCAGTGGCAAGAACAAGCTGTATGTCCTTTTTTTTTTTCTTTTGGCCCCTGCCCTTAGAAAAGTCTTGGATGTTTTGCACGGCAAGTCTTGGATTGAGTCAGGCTTCTTCTTACCTGAGCTTTGGACCATGTTACATGGCCATCCTTCATGAAATATGGAGTTGTAGTACTTTCATTATTTAAGTTGTGTGTGTCTTTGTGTAAGAGATAAACTGTAGAGAGCAGGTTGTTGTGCAAGTTAGATTATAGACAAGGTGAGAAGCCCTTGGGAGGAGACCTGTCTCACCAAAGTAGAAACTTCCACAGTGAAAATATGAAGTCGATGAAGAAGTGTTAAAAACTGCTGTTTCTTGACAGGTCCATTGAGGCTGGCTGCAAAATCAAACCAAACCAAAATTCACTCACACACCTGTTCATGAAAGCTGATTGGTACAGCAAAAAAAAAAAAAAAAAATCACATCCTCAATCAAAAAAACATTTCGTGGCTTTGAATAGTTAATTTTTCTATCAGCACTTCTTAATTCTGACATTCTCAAACTTGCAAATTTTGACCGTTTATGTTCACGGCTCACCTGAGTGACACCTGGGCTGTCTCGTCTTCCTTACCTCAGCCTAACTTACATGATTAGGGTGAGTTCAGCATTTCCAATGTCTCCCATCCATGTTGGCTTCAAAACTTTCTATTAGAAACAAACGGGTGACATCATCAACAACCACCCATTCATATAACATCATCATTATTATTACACAGCTACTGACTCAACACATAAACATGCCATCACTGAATTTTATGAGAATGTTCTGGCAGCTTTGAAAAAAAATATTTTCAGTATGTGCTACACATACAGTAACTTCAGGTTTTGTCAAAGCAGTTTCTGCTTTGATTTGTCAAACACCCCAACAAAAAAACGTCATAAAAAACTATAGGTGTATACATTTATAAATATAGTCTAACACCTGTCACCAAAAACAACACAGCATCATGAAATGCTTCGACTTTAACTCTTTGTTCTTACTCACTTCACTATTGTGAGCAGAAGTTAGAAGTAATGAGCTGATTTTATGTTTTTGTTTTAAAATAAACCAAAAAAACTGTGATTCTCAGAGGTCAGTATTTATCAAAAATAACATAAAACCCTTTTTTTCAGTTCAGAAATATAAGTGCATAACTGTAATTCCTCACTCAAAACATCTTGTGCCTTACTTCTTTTCTGCTATTTTTGGTAGTCAACTCGATAATAGTGTACACGTGTACACAAACACGTGTGTGTTTGTGTATATATGCCCGCAGAGTTGCCTAGTTACTGACGTTTGTCTAATGGAAGGATGGTTGTGGCACGTTCTTTGACAAAATAAATATGCCTGAGAAATATAAAGTGTAATATGACAGATAATGGGCTGCACAATGTGGCAGTGATTGACCCTGTCACCTCACATTATGAAGGTTGTGCTTCAATTCCCATGCTTAGTAGGTGTCTCTATCAGGAGTTTGCAATTTCTCCCCATGAATGTGTGTTATTGCCAAGTCCTTCAGCTCCCTTCCACAATCCTGCTCGCTCTACATTGCTTTAAAGTGTGAGTGTGTGTGTGTTTGTGCTAAAGGTTGTCTGTCTCTACATGTTAGCCGTGTGATGGGCTTGTGGCTTGTTCAGAATGAAACCAATCTTGTGCCCAATCATGGCTTGGATAGGCTCCAGCCCCCAAAGACCATGAAATAAAAGGAGGATGGATAGATAACAGTAAAAGTACAGTAGGGTATATAACTGATGATTTCCATCACATTTCATATACAGGTGTTATGAGATGCTGTACAATAAAGACTCCTCGTGTATCCCTGTCTCCTCAAACAGCACACAGGGCACCACACATGTTCAAATATTGATAACAGCAACTCATATTTGATTAAAAGCACCAGGCTGAATCCACTTCCTCTAGGTAAGGTGCTTCCTGTATTGATAAGATTAGTCTCCCTACACTGCTGCTGATTACATCACAGGAGCACACTGCCACCGGCACTTCTTTTTGTGCTGTGATTCACTCTGTCTGTGTGTGTGTCTGTATGTGTGAAGTGGAGGCAAACTTGCAAAGCTTTCACATCTTATAATGCATACTCACAAAATATAAAACCTCTCCACAAAAGTCTGTAAATGAACAAATCTGCACCTACCACCACTTCAACGACAATATATGAAAGCTCTGCTGGATGAGTTTAAAACTTTTTTTTTTTTCTTAGAATCTGTCTTGACATTTATGCTGAAAGGTTAAAACACAAAGTTAAATGCCAATTGTTTCAAACTCAGCTCCTATCCATTAATAATACATGCTTATTGGTCCAAATTGCAGTTTAGGGTAATGAAGATCATTGCAATCAGTGCTTCTGAATATTACCTTGTTGCCTTGATTAGATTTTCAATGATCACTCGGGAAGTGAGCACCTTTATTTATTCCTTCTTTTCTGAGACAGAAACAGGCTGAGTTTTTCCCCATCAAGGTCATCTTTTGTGTCCTTTCGTTCCCCTTGTCTTGTCATATTCAACCTGGCATCCCCCAGGGGTCTGCCCGCGGCCCGTCCACACCCCCCCATGCATTCAGCCTTTACGTCAGTGCAGGGATGGCACATAATCTATATTTTATAAGGCCTTGATATAATTGGTGACAGTGAGGGAAGGTCATGCCTTCAGGGGCTCTTGTCTTCCCCGAGAGGTTTTCAGAGACAAAATCCTCAAACAGCATTCCTGTGGTGGAGATGTGCACTGGACACGCGGAGGCAGACGAGGCAGAGAGCGTCACTGTTTCAAGGCCACTGGAGATGCAGACTGTGCTGGAGCACAGCAATTATTTAGCGTGTATTTGCTTTGAAAAACATGCGGGGGCTATAATTTATTCAGCACTGAGACACTTTCTGGAGTGGATTCTTCAGCACAGCTGCAGTCATGGCTCACAGGACTGATTTGGTGTCAGAGCCAGGGGAGGAAAAAAAGGTTTATTTGTAGGGATTTTGTGAGATTAAAGTTACAAATGTGAAGTTTTTATCCAGTTTGGATAATTGATTTTAACTCAATATGATGACACTTTCCTCCTTCTGTACTTCTTTGTTACTTTCCAGCTGATAAAGTTTCAAAGTTAAAAAAGTCGGAGTGGATTTTTCACTGTCTGCACCGATGTGTGCTCTTTCATATCAATTGATATAAATGATTATTATTGACTTATTTTCTTAACATATTTCAGGTAAGGGCCAGGAGAAAAAAAGACTGAATTTAGATAATTTTATTCTGAAATTAGTATTCATAGTAGTATTACTATATGAAGAAGAAACTGCTCAAATGTTGATGTTAATCATTTCCCAAATTAACGATTATTTACACAACAGTGATAGGGGGATTAATAATTATTTAAAAATTTCAAAATGTATCAATCTGTTTCAACTAGTGCTACATGGCAAAATTGGCCAAACAAAATCATGATTATGATTATTGCTCTTTGTTAAATCTGTAATCCTGGATTTTCAACAAAAAAGTGAATATAAATTCTATTTATTGAGTAAAGGCTCACATTATTCATGCCAATTGCTGCATAAATGGGTTGGGGCACCCCAGTCTAAAACGTCTGGACACGCCCCTGTATGTCAGCGTGCACCTTGTTGCAAGTTTGTTACGTTGCTTTGCTCATTAACAGATAGATTTATGCTGAACAGAGGGTTCAGTTGGTGGAATAAATGGATTTACAGTGAAAGATGATACTCAACTTTTCGCCAGGTAAAAGTCAAACAACTTCTCAAGCATTTAGGCCAATTATATCATAGGGTAAATGAATGTTCATCACCCATCAGCGAATGACTCCCTCCCCCTGCCAATATTCAATATCATGATTCATGATCCATCCATAACACCAAAAAGGGGATTTTATTCAGCAGAATAGTTATGTTTTGAGAAATAATAATCTATATTTCTTCATTTTCTTAAGTAAAAAATGATCACAGTATTAATTTCGAAGAGCTGAGGGTTTTCATGCAGGTGTGTCAGTCACACCAACAATAAACTACAGGTGAACCAAAAATGATCCCAGCTTTATGAATGTTTCAATAATCAAAGATCCAAAGCAAACTCCTTTAAAGTACCAGAGGTTACAGAGGTGTGGTTCTGGATCAGATCATTGTTTTATAACAGAGTTCTGTGACATTGTCGAACATTCTATCGAACATATTTTCTATTGATATTGATCATGTGTCTATTGCGAATGATATCGTTTTATCACCAAGCCCTGTGATTACATACGTAAATATATCAGTGAGCAAGACAAAATCCACCTCTGAGTGACTTAAAAATATATATATAATAGTATATGTACACATCAAGTTTGTAAATATCAAAATGATCAGTGGATTTTCAACCTAGGCCTAACTACAAGCTGCAGCATCTGCCTTTTCTGTCACTTATCACCTTTGGGATAACAGAGTGAAGAGTGTCTCCCTGGGGTGCTGGTATGACATAGTAGTTAGGTCGCACGCCCCACGAGGCTAGCCCTCGAACTGTCGACCCATGTCACTCTCCGCTCTCACCCTGTAACTGCTCTACTAACTGTCTCATACTCTCCTTTCAGACATGCACTGCAGTCCCACGGTGGCCTGCACTATGCTGCACTTACCGTCCCACCAATGTCTGCTCGCAGCTGTTACACTGCCAGTCTGATTTTTGCTGGGGTTCACCGCAGAAAGGCGTCAATCTCTGCTGAGCAGATTGTACAAGAAAAGAAAACAGACAGGACAATGCACATATTGTTATGTCATTTCAAAATAAAGCACCATGCTCTGACTTCTAACCTTAAATCTGAGCCTTGTAAATAAAAATCTCATCATTTTCAGTGGCACAGGTGCATACACAGGCTGGAAAAGAACTTAAAAGCAACAAAAAAAGGTATTTTTCCATTCAGCACTGGAATTTTATCCCCTGAATGTTAGGATATAAGTGAACGCTATCAGGATACTTATGGCTCACCTGGATAACTACCAGGTGAGAAAACAAAGCAAACAATTTAATTTGGCAGGCGCTCTCATCCAAAGTGACATGCAGCACAAACTGAACTAAAGAGAAACAGGGAGTCAGAAAAGAAGAAATTCAAACAGGAGCGTAAAGCCCGGACTAAAACACAGGTTAATCTTTTTGTGATAATGTTCATTCTAACCCACATGCAGCAGTTATACTGCAGTTCAAACCTGTGGGTCTATGAATTAAATGAAGAGCTAGGTTATGTTTGCTCTACTTGGTGAGGTTGAAGTTGGTAGATGAGCACTGGTAGGACATAACCAGAATTTATGAATGTTACATGTGACAGACATGTCTTAGAGCACCAGGCTGTGAGTTGCGCTAAATATAGTCAGCTCCTGTTGCTAAAGTACAAAGAGAGTTTACAAAGTTTGATTGTTGTCATGTTAAAATTACAAATGAATAATAATTATTTACTATTTACAATTAGTTACAAATAAATGCATGTCAGTTTGCATTGTGAGAAAAGTAGTTTTAAAAAGAAGATCCGCCCTATGTGCATGTGCTTCAACACAAATTCACACTTTGGCAAGAGACACATACAGGTGGACAGCGGGTGATAGTGCTCATGGGTAATGGTGTCCCTGAACAATACTGTTTCTTCGCAGAATTGTAACTTTAAGCTGAAGTCCTCACAGTCCCTTTAACTATCATGATGACTGTTTCATGTCTCAGTGGAGAGTGAACCGCTCTCTTAAGCTGAGTTAAACTTGGTAAAAGTCATCAAATCCAGCATCAAACATGCAGAGCCACACGGAGGAATACATAAAATAAAAGCAGACTTCCTCTGTGTGCTCAAAGCTGCCCTTCTGAAGCGACCTGGGATCTCTCCCACAGTTTGATCAAGGACTAAATGTCACAGAGCCGGTCCCTCTCGTATCAAACTTCACGGCATGAGACTAAAAATACACCTGCAAGCTAAGCACCAGTAGTCACATTGAGTTAGATCAATGGAGGACGCTGTGATTAAACAATTTTATATCGTTTTGAGCCGTGGCATTGTTCCATTCATTCATCTGTTCTCCTTTAGAGCTCTTTAAACTATGAGAGTCATAGATCACACTTTTGCCTTATGGAGTTGTCCTTCCCAATTTTTCCCTTTAAACATCCAGCTCAAACCTTTGAGAATGAGAAAAAGAGAAACTGAATATGTTTTGCTGTTGATCAAGGTTGAAAAGAAAGTAAGAAAAGTCTCCTGACTTCTAGAAAGTCTCCTGACTTCTTTCAACAGATGTCACTTTTTTGACAAAGTCTATCCCTTGTAAACATTTGACTGCTTCAGTATGAAATCATCATGTTACAGACATTCTGAGAGACAGCTATTAAAAGTTAAGATGAATTTTGAAAGACAACAAAGTTCATCAAACCATCTGCAGCACTAATTCATAGCAGACGGAGGATAAAGTATGATTTACCTTTCTGATCCGCCACAGAACAAGTCTCCTTATCAACAGCTCTGAGTTGTTCCTCTGCAGAGTTAGTTGAAGGGCATCTACAGCCATCAACTTCTCCTCTTCTCTCCTCCCTCACATGCTTTTCTTTCCTCACCCTGTGGAAAAAAATAAACCTTCGAAGCTCATACATAAGTGTTTGTCCTTTTATATCCTTTCTGTTCTGTCAACTTCACATCCATACTGTGAAGAGCTGAGCATGAAAACACACACTTCATTTCACACTCATTTCACACGCAAACATTCAGAATCAGAACGAATCACTGTGATGGTTACACGGTGTTTGTATTGTGTTCTGACCCGTCCGTGTTTGTGCACTTTAGCCACACTCCCCTGCTGTTCAGGCTGTGACAGAAACACACTTTCTGTCACTTCACTTCAATACTGGACGACTTTTAAGCTGTGTTGGTCTCAGTGGGCCGATCCTCTGAGCTCTCCTCAGTCTTTCTCTGTATTCATGTTAGACCAGCTTTGTCACCTACAGACATTTCCTCATCCGACTTTGCTCTGCTGAGTTTTCTGGCAGCACACTCAGAGGACACACAGTGATTGGTTCCATGATTGGTCAATTTAGTTTTACCAGTCATTTTAGCATACAAAGTTTTCATTGTGCAGATGAAAACTTGTTTCTAACTCACAACTTTATTTAAGAAAAAACTATTCTTGTGTTTCTAAGACAGAAAGCTCACACCTGGATGATCATCAGCTGATGTGTTTTTACTCCATGGGATAAATCATCCTCCAGGATTTCACTGCACTGTGTAAAACTTACAAAAGTACTTGAATAGATATTTTGAGCAGATGATGAGATAAAGAACTGACATTTCATTCAGTTTTTAGACATTTGTTTTCGCATACTTTGAGTGTTTTCTTGAAATATTTTCATTAAATGAACACGTTACGAGAAAAAAATGTGCCTGATTTTGTTGTAAAGAGTGAAAAAATAGTCCCCCAATAGAGTTAAATAAAATGATGCTTTTCCAGCTTCTTGAAAATCAACAATGTCTCAACACAAGAAATTAAACCATTGATTTTTTTGGGGAGATTATTTTTGCTCTGTACAATACATTTAGAAGAAGTTTATAATACATTTATTTTACAAGAAATGTAGGTTTCATTTTTGTCTTTTAATACCTTGAAAAAAAAAAAGTATATATATCTTTTCAGATGAACGTGTCTCATATGAAGTCCAATCTGACATTTTATTTATCATTTTTTTTTATCAGTTTTTTTTTTCTTAAAACAAAGTAGGAGAAACTTCTAGATTTTAGTTTTTGTAGCGCTTACCTCTCACTCTGCTGTCAGCCAAACTACAAATATGACTGATCGCACAAAATGCAGTTCACTGAGTGTCTAGTTAAGGCTATAGATGATGTATCAGAAATCACAAAGAGAGCGTTTCAAATGAGCAGCACTGTATCATCAGGTTCAAAAAAAGAGTTTGGCTCTGAATATCCCAAATTTCAGAACAAAGCTGACTTTTTTTTTTTTCAAGGTACCAAACTTGATAGGTTTACCTTGACAAGGGCATGGTTGACCTGCCCAACAGGCAGGCACACAGGGGTAATTTGCTCTGTAGCTTAAGGCCACCCTCACAGCACCTTTTTGACCTCATCTTAACTCAAAACAAGTAAAGCTTTTCAAGAATGGCGTCTGTTGATATTGAGCTTCAAATATCCGTCTGAAACAAATGGGTGACAACTGGTTCTGAGCCAGCATATTATACTATCTTTGGTTTCAACCCACCAAGAGACTGCTATTATTATTATTATTATTATTATTATTATTATTATTACTCTTTGGCAACAAGAAAAAACAAGAAACTCATCTCTCTCTTTTTCTCTTTTTCGCTTATAACAGCCACGGGTGCTTTGGATGAAGCTTCAAGTAGACTGTATTGGTCTGAACTCTTTTTATTTGACCAAAAGAGATAACTAAAGCATGTGCCATCACTGAGTCTTTTAATAATACTGGCAGACATACATGTATTTCTTAGTATTTAAAGAAAGGTCCCTGAGTGTCCATACGTTTGTGGTCTTGTAACCGACAATTAGCATCTCATAACTTCAAGACAATTCAATCTGAATTCTTAGAGTAACAATGTAATGTCTAGACAACTACATTTTCTGAGCAGGTTATTGGTTCATTTTTTTCTCTACAGCCTGTTGTTTCAACAGAACTGAACTGTATTTGTTTTCCATGCACGTTATTCTCTTAATGCTATAATTGCATTTTCTATTAGTTCTTTTAACAAGTCTGAAAATGTGGCTCTTATCGGCTGTCTGGAGTTTTTCTTTATTTGTTTGTTTTTGTTTTTTTCTGAGCTCGAGTTGTATTTAAAACACTTTTGGTGTAAATGCATCAACAGCTCCTGCAGCAGTTTTTGTTTAGGACTGTAACTCAAACATAACACCAGAGCATAATTAAAATTCAATTTGGACGCAGACCCTGGGTAGTAAAGAGGGGATTTAATTTATTCCTCAACATTGATTAATTGCGTGGAATTGCTCCAGCCATTTCCTGTGTTAAACGTCAGCTAATTAGCCAACAACATTGGATGGGATAATTAATACAGCTGGGGGTCACAGCGTGTTACCGGAGGGAGGAAGTCTGTGCTGGGGTCCCAGTGACGCAGTGCTTCCTGCCTTGTAGCCACATGCAGTCAGTGTGAGCGAGAGGTCTGTGTGCGACCTAATGAGACACAAGGCTTGAGTCACAATGCTGCTTCTACCTCCAGACACTGTTTTTTTTAATAGTTAGCAAAAGTGCAAAGGCTGCTGTGGCCTCAGGTACTACAGCATAGGACATTGCTGGCTGGATAAATAATGACCCCTGTGATCCAGCGCGGAGCAAGCCTCTCTATCAAAAGCTATGGAGTATGAGTTGTTTGTCTTTAGAGGTGGGTGAAGGGCATGCGGAGCCCATTACTTACACCACTTTTGTCTTCATCCTCGCTCACAAGTGCCCTCGTAAATAATTGGCACTCTATTGAACATAAATGTGAGAATGCTGGTGGTCCTCTTAGTCTTTCTCTCGCATAATTAATATACTGTTTGTCAGTTTAATTGCAAAAATGTATTTTATATTACATTATTTATTTTACATGTTCAACCAGAGACTGGAGTTCTAAACCTCATTCACTCAGTTGAAAATCATTTACGTAATGGTCCCGTGAAACTTCTTACTACATTCTTTACCAGAGAGACTCAAAGAATACCATAACAATATGCAAAGAACAACTGTTTAGCTGCACAACATACATTAGACATATATTTCCGGAATTTTACAAAATGGTTCAAGTTAAGCCTGGCTCACTCTACAGGATTCTCAGGTCGATTTTAAATTGATTCAGCCTTCTTGACATCAGGTCCAAGGCTAAGGTTATCTCTGATGTTTGGGCCCAATTGTCTTCTAGTGTGAGGTGGTTGATCAATCTTAAGCCCCATGAACGGCCCTCCCGACAATGGGAGGCACCCCGTTCATTTTCACATGTTTGCTTTTTAATGGCATGATTCTGTCACTCATTTTCTCAGAGGATGACAATAGCCAATCAGAGAGAGCTTTTCATGCAGGACCGGAGATGATCTTCAGAAGTTTTCAGAAACAAAATTTTTCACTTGAATTTCTCACCTAGCACCCATGTTGTCAATGTCTCCTCAACCATTTCTTCATCTAATGGCTACAGCCAGCAGTACCGCACTGGGCTCCATTTTTGGTGGATTGATGCTTATTTTTACAATCACTTCCTTGAGACGTGACGTAGGATCACGTGGTGTGTCACTATGGTCCAATAATCTTAATGAAATCCTCTCGTGTGTGCTGGTCATTATTTTCAAATCTTGTAGTATATTCGTGTTTAAGATTTCAGAAAAAATAATGTTTGAAGATTCTCCTCGTGTGTGATATGACCCAATTTTAGAATCTCATAAGATTTAAAATCCTGAAGTGTGAGCCAGGTTTTACCCATCAGTGCTATAACCAATATGCTTAAATTGATGAATTGAGGTGGAATGAGGTTATCCTCAGTGACTCCAAGTGCATGAATTGTAGTAGTTTGACAGACAAAAACTTTCCAAGGACAACATTTGCTGAATAGAGACAGTTTGTCAGGTTGTATGAAGTTCTCAGAATCCATCAGTGATCACTTGGTTGCGATAACCTTGAAACAAAGGACAGTTGTTGCCAGTAATGATTAAAGACATCAGAGACAACCTTTTTTCTCTGTGGTTATTGTTCACAGACTAACTAGCAACATTTCAGAGGACAATTGAGTCCAAACAGAAAACTCTCATCTATAACTCCATTTAGGTAACTGTTCAGTAAAGGATAATGTATTTTAGGCTGCTGTGATGCCAAATTGAATCCATATAAGGTGGGACAAGACCTTGATTTGTGGATTCACAGTTTAAATCAACTTTAAACTTTGTGTTTTAATTCACAGTTTAGTTATGAACATGATTATTTGTTGGTATTCTGTACAGAAGCAGCACCTTTGAAAGGTTTTCTTCCTCAGTGACTGTGACAAAGATAGCTGTCAAGGATAGTACCACCAACACATAATTAAGTGGGCTTTCTTACACTGTAATATATAGATGAGTCTGAAAATTAAATCTTTTAGTTTCAGAAACATAAAGTCAGCTTCTGCACTGTTTTCCTCATACACAACCTCTCTTTCTCTACTGGTGATCAAATCACTCAAGAAAAAAAAAGGATTGAACTATACTCCATGTTGTCTACCAATGCATCTGAAAAGTGATGTATGATTGCCACCCAGGGGAGATCCACCACAACCATTAACTCACTCATCTGGTTTTCCCCAGCCCCATTACTCTTAAAAACAGAGGCTGCTGTCGATGGGGCTGACCAATTCAATCCCATCAACACATATGGGACGATTAGAAGAACGATTACTAAGACAGTTGGGTTGAAATATAATGTCAGATAAAATAGTTATATAAAGTTGCAATCTTGCCAGATCACAGCCCATTGGTCCAGGAAATGTGTTAAGGTTGGCATTTGTTGCCTCTCATGCCGCATGAGCTAACATATGGCCAATCTCCACAAAACTGCAAGTGTATTACTGTTGCATTTGTGAGCATTATTTGTTTTCAGAGATCGAGTCCTTGGGTAATCGCATCTCTCAGACTCATGAGATTGTACATACATTACTGCAGCTTGTTAGGATGGCTGCACCCGAGCTGGCCAATAACAAAACAGTTTGTCAGAGGTCTGTTAGTCAGGAGCTTAACTGTGATGAGAAATTAGCTTTTTGTTGTAACTATCAAAGGTGTGACTGCATCAACAGGACAAGAAAGTATGACATCCCAAAGTGGGATCTTTGATGCTGTAGGGGTTTTTCTTTTAAAGGGTCAGTTCTTCTTGTTAGAACACGTGGTATCAAAAGCTGGCAGTAAAGATCAAGGTTCTGCCTCACAGCCATACCTCAACTTTAACCTTCTATAAAGCCTGGCATCAGCCTCACATATGGTCTCAGATCTTGTGCCACATGTTCTCCAAGCTCATCACATATTATAGAAAGAAACTTCACATGGGTAAAAAGATATATGTATGTACTCGTTGACTCTTCAACATGTGTGATGGGATTGGTGAGCATGCAGCACAGAAACTGAGACCATTCCTCCATACTGATGAGAGACAGATATCTCAGATGGAGAAACATTAATGTGGAGGTTCTGTGCACACACAAAACATCAGAGCTCTGATTCTCAGCCTGGAGCTTACTGAGAGGCCCAGTGTCTCCTGAGTCATGCATACAGCACCATGTGTTTGAATTTTTCCATCCTCTGAGTTTTCTTCTCTGTATGTTGGAGCATCGTGAACCTGTTGACCAGAAGCTTTGTGAACTTTTTGTTTGCTCTTGTTTTTTCATGTATTTTTCCTTGTGCTGTCACCAAACAGAGTATGAACATAAAGTTACAGAAATCAAACTCTAGAAGAACAAAACAGATGTTTTCATTCCTTCACACCAAAGATGAATAATCAAAAAATATGATGTAGTAACTTCTCAAAACAAAACAAACAAAAAAAGACACTGAGGGGCTGAGGATAGGAAATATCTGGAAAATAATGCCCTTCACTTTTATTTAATAGAAAAAAGGGTGAAAAAAGTGATCATCAAACATAACAATTCAATCTCTCTCTCTCTCTCTCTCTCTCTCTCTCTCTCTCTCTCTCTCTCTCTCTCTCTTTCGCTCTCACACCCAAAAATAATAAAATGCAACAGTTAATGCAACATTCAGCCACTCAGTGTAACCGCACAATGAGCTGTATCATTAACAAAAAAAAAAAAAAAAAAAATAGATGGAGGGCATTTCCTTTCAGCAAATGCAGGATGTTGAAATGCTGAGCATCACATTTCAAAACCCTAGCTTTTCCTTGCAGGAAAAGTTCAGTGTGTAAATGCTGATGCTCAGAATGTTGACATAACAAGAAAATGACACCACAAGACTCAAAGACTCAAACTTATTCTTCAGTATAAGACTTTAGTTTAAGTAGCAGCTTTTTAGCTTTTAAGTGTTGGAGACATCCGAGGACCCCTCTCTATGAGACGCCATCTGATGGCTATTGGACTGCAATCAGCATCGGTAATGGCCTGTATTTGGGTTGAGGACGGTCCTGTGTCTTAACTGACAGCCAATCAAATACTCAGGATGGCTCAGCGTTTGTGAAATGTTTTCTCACTCCCATTTTTTCTTTTACATTGTGAAACTCAACTTAGAACTTTTTTTTTTAGATCCAACAGTGCAGAGTGTGAATTTGTGCAATTTTTCAACTGGTCTTCAGATTTTGATCAGGAGTGTATGATGCCTTTTGCCAATAATTCCATCCAGTTACATAAGCTAACTGCTTACAAAGATGCTGACAGCAACACAGTATCGTTGTACTACAGCAATGCAGACAACTCCCAATGTGCTAACCTATTAAAATCAAATTGAAATCATAAAAAAAGAAAATGAAAAGAAAAAGAGCTGGCAGACTATCCGACTATCCTCTCTGTTTCTGACCCTGAGAACTCAAACACATAGGGCTGGAACATGCAGGGTTGTTGTTTAGAGACCTGCTGATCTCAATTACACATGATCCACCCACACAGTCTTAGGAAATATTCTAAACAGCAGAAATGAATAAAGTACTACATTATTTTTTCATTGATTATAGAGTGAACTTTTATCCTTTGTGAGAAACAAACATATGGCTGCTGCTGTTTAAATGCAGGTATATCAGAGAACTATCTGCCAAAAACACATGAATCATCTGACATTGCAGCTTTCTTTTCCAATTATATTTATAAAAAGAGAAAACACAGAGACAACCCTGTGTGTGTCTTTAGTTTGTAAACCACAATTTTTGGGCGTTCCAAGTTCTGGAATTTGTATCTTGTTCTGAAGGCTGATTTTGTTATTCTCCTACTTTGAGATGATACTGTGCAGAAGCAAAAAGTCTACATTAAAAGTTGGTTTTGGTGCATTTCCCCGTAAAACAAACAGAAGCAGCTCAAGTTAATCAACGATCAAGATGTTCAGTTTTCTGGACTCTGTTATTGAAGGCAGCAGCTCTACACACTCACTACTTTACATCCTTAATTTAATGCTGATAAGCTTTTACTGTTTCAGAATCGTGCAGGATTAAGAGAGTAGCCATGTTAAACTCAAACAGGTCCCTCAAAAGAGAGATTAGAGTCCCAGCATGACTTCTCCTCGTCTGAGTTGGGTTTATGAAAAGCTTCAGTGGTTCTGGCTCTGATGGGGCTCGGTGGGTTCAGTTCTGTCAGCGTTCATGTCTTTTACTGAGTCATTGCAGTCTTTTTTCAGATTTTAATAAGACTCAGAAGAAGGTGTAAATGAAAGCAAACTGTGTTGTCAGCTGCCTGTTTAACACATGCATCAGGAGTGTTTATTTGCAGAAAATAGGAGACCTGTGTGGGCAGTGTTTAAATCCTGTAGAACAGGGCTTTAGAGGCAGGCAGAGTGGCAGTGATTCATCGTGCAGCCCAGAGTCCCTCTCTCCCCAAGTCCCTCATAATTAAAGTCTAAGCATATGGCCTTGTGACCATGCAAGCACAAAGGTATGTGCTGAACTTTTCTGGCATCGTATTTTAAATTTCTGTCAACAAAGGTCCCTTCAGTCTTCCGTCAGCGCAGCAGAATTGAGAAGTGTGTCACCTTGAGTTGTCACAAGCCGCATCTGCCAGCCTAATTACCACATGTTCAGCTTATTGATAATTACGTGCCACTCAAGTTTCTTCGATGTTAGCTAAATTTAGCAGAAAAAGACTGCTTCGTGAGAGGAGCCAGATCCACCAAACCTCTGGAGCCACAGTTGGTTACATTTATTACATCGATTGGGATTCCAGAGTTAGAGCTGGTGTCTTAAAAGTGGCTCAACAACAACAGCATTAAAAACAAGATATTTTTAAAGTGTGATTTTCATCTTAACCGACCAGATGCTGATAATGACTAACTCCCACTTTTAGTTTTAATCCCTTGTATCCCCTGCAAGCTGTGGATGGAAAGCCAGCAAAACTCAGTCTATCACTGATTCAGTCAGACCTGGACCCAGCATCTTATTTACTTTGCCAAATATGCAGGTCTGCTTTCTCTATCAGATAGAAAAAGAGAAGGAAAAAAAATCAGAATATTTTTTTATCACTTTGTCAAGTACTGTTACATTCACCAGTTTCTCAGCTCTGCTCTTTTTGAACTTGGACAGCCACAATCCTCACTCTGTCAGGACTCAATCCACAGGGACTGGAAATAACAAATAACTATAAGTTAGCAAAGACATTTTAATGGTAAAATCATGTTGTGTCATAAAACAGGATAACCCTGTATAATAATGACGAAAAACAATGTTTTAGTGTATTGTTGTTTCAGGGAAAGAAAACTGTTTTTTATATATAAATTTTGCATTGCATTATGGGAACAAAAAGGTAAGTCAGATTTTTAGGGAACTCCATCTTTATATTCCATATCCAGCTTATATTTTTAAACTGAGGATTTCATACTTCTACTACGTAGTTATCTTTGGGGCTTTTTGCCCTTGATTGGAGGACAGGACAATGGATAGAGCAGGAAACAGGGAGAGTGAGGGCTCTATGGGACACATTTTCCTGGGTTAATACCACAGGGCACAGCCAGGAACTGCCATATCTGCCCCCAACTACAACTGTTACTAATAATGATAGGAATGATGGTAATATTTTAGGATTTTTAGAGGGAGCATTGCAATGCATACCTGATCCATCATAGCACCCTCCAGGTACGACCCCAATTCCAATGAGGTTGGGACATTGTTTAAAATGTAAGAATGCAATGATTTGAAAATCTTCTTCAACCTTTATTCAATTAGATACATCACAAAGACAAGATATTTAATGTTCAAAACGGATAAACTTTATTGTTGTTATGCAAATATTTCCTCATTTTGAAATTGATGCCTGCAACAGGTTTCAAAAACTGGGACAGTTTCATGTTTCCCACTGTGTTACATCACCTTTCCTTCTGACAACACTAAACAAGTGTTTGTGAACTGAGGACACTAATTGTTGAAGCTTTGGAGCTGGAATTCTTTCACATTCTCGTTGATGGACGACTTCAGTTGATCAACAGTCCCAGGGTCTCTGTTGCAGTATTTTGCGCTTCATAATGTGCCACACAGTTTCTGAATGTTGTTGATGTATGGCTTTGTCTTTGCATGGTAGAGTTTGAACTGTTACTTGTAGATGCAGTGAAAAACTGTGTTAACTTACAATAGTTTTCTGAAGTGTCTCTGAGCCCACATGCTAATATCCTTTACACATTAATGCAGATTGATATCCAAATGAACAACAGACTGATCATAAACACATGCAGACGCATGTTGCTAGTGTCCTGTTTTCTGTGTACACTGTTGTTATCAAAGGATCTTCATTACAACAGTGTGAGAGAAAAGCTATGCCAAGTGTTGACTCTTGTATTCGTGAAGTAAGCCCCTAAGCTTGGTGTCACAAACAGTTGGGTATAGTGTACACTGTCGAACTGAGCAAAACTGCTACACACAAACTTGGAATCGAATCACAGAACATGCTGGAGCATGTGAATGTATTTCTACTCTGAAATATATTCCTTTAAATTGTATTGTTTTAATCATGTATGCAGCTCAGGCCTTGGCTTGGTCAGTTGCATATAGGATAAGATCAATACTGACTGTATAACTTCTGTTATACATGTTCTACACAGCAAACAGAGGCCTGAGCTTGTTGCTCCAGTGATCTCAGGGATGACCTCACCCCAAAAGTGAAGAACTGACTCTAAATTGTCAGTGGTGCAAAAACAGTTTGTCTCAGCAGAGAATCAGAATCAGAGAAAGTCATTTACATTTGAGGTAATTAACCTCTAAAGTGATATCCAGCCTCTGAGGAGTGTAAACTTCTATACAAAACTTAGCATCAATCCATCCAGTATCTGTCCACATAATTCAGTCTCCGGAGCGATGGACCAGCCCACAGCATTGCCCTTCTCAAGGCCGAGCAGGCATAAATAAAAATCCTCAGGGCACATATGATGGTTTTACAGCCAGGTAGCAGAGTTTCATCATCGTATTATTGCTATTTTGAGAGGACCAGACCATAGAAAAAAAAAAATACAGGGAGAGACGACACAGAGTCGACACTGCCGAAGGGAATAAAAGGATTTGGGGACATTGCTTAAACCCAAACAGTAGTTTACAGCAGCACAGATGTAAGCTTTGGACATGGTCTAAATGTTGCTTCAGAGGCCACCAAGGACATTTTCTGCTTGAGTGCAGTCCATGGAGACAGTCCTGTTTGGATTAGTGTAAGCATTTAGTGAGAGTACCTGCCTGACAGGAGATGGATCCGGGTGAAGCTTGTATTATGATAATTCTTCACAGAGATCTTTTTTTCTTTCTTGAATTATGAAAGCATCTGGCCTTGACTAAAACCTAACCAGGCTCGTGGTGTCTGCTCATCATTTTTGAGGGCCAGCGTTTTGTTCCAGCGTTTTTCCCTCTCTTATCAGAATGTCTGGGGAAGAAATCAGAGCGCTGCTGAATTACATTTAGTTTCCCATTAAATTGGAGAATGGGCCTGCTGGATCTGTCCCACTGTTCCCCTCTCACTTTCTTCACTTCCATCCTTCTCCCTCTTCCTCCTCTCCTTCCTCCTAAATCATTCATTCCAAGACTTATCCGAGAGTGAAATGGAGCACAGGCCAGGCTAGTTAATGGGGTTCTATGAGCCATAAGATTACTTTCCTACCTGAGCTCATTCCTATGAATCTTCCTTAGAGAAGTGACTAAAATAACAAGCTGCTTCCAGCCGTAAGGCAGAGTAACAGAAGAACTGTTGGGTGTTTAGACAAGCCGCGGGTTTCCATCAGCTCTGTGCTCTCAATGTCGAGCATCAGCAAGCTCTGTATTTGATATTTTCTGCCCTGCTTTCCGTAGGGACACAGTCACAAATGTTAACAAGAGAACTCAATTTACATTCCCTGAACATCCTCATTGGTGCTGGAACAAAGACAGAAGAGTTTTCTCTGGCTTTTCTCCATGGAAATCACAGAAAACTATGAAGGTTTTTTCCTCCCCTTATTGGGTCAAATCAGGCGACTCGGCTATTCAAATTGTGCAACGTGTTTCTCCTCACCTGCGCTATCCATTTTCTGACCTATTTAGCAGCCTGACAAAATGGAGTTCTCGGCTTCGTCAAAAATTCATCAGCGCTCCGTCTGTTTCTCCATAAACATTTTACTGCAGGAACCAGACGGGCTTCAGACACCTGAACTCATCACTGTAGCCCCGCTCACTGCCACATTTAATCATGTTGAGGCAATGACCCGGCAACAGGTCATGTCTTAGTCAACTACAAGTTTTGTAGGGAGATATTCAGCACCATCTCCTCATTTAACAGCCTCTCTCAAGGCCGGGTTACTTTTTCAGCAAAGAATTTGAGAATAGAGGGTGTTGTGTGTTATAAAGAGTGATACATCTGCAGGTGTAACAAAACGAAGAGTGTGGACAACGTTATACTCTACAATATATGGATCAGTGGTGATTGGTCTAAGACTTCTGCATGATGATTGGATGATCTGTCTGAGGCAAAATCCTTTTTTCATTGACAGCAAAATGAGCTAATCTATGATCTTAAAGTATTAACATTAGGGGTGGGGGAAAAACTTGATTCATGTAAGAATCTCAATTCTTCTCACTTACGATTCTGAATCAATTAGTAAAATCCCAAAATCGATTTTTTTATAATTTTTTTTTTTTTAACCAACGTTTCCTCCATCTCTCAGCTAAATGCCACGCATCCCCGTCTAGTGCAGCAGAAAGAGTACCCTCCACCACTGGAGATACTGGAACTCATAATGCAGGTGAAGGGTATAAACTCAAATCCCACTCCAGGTCGGAGTTTGTACGCGCAGGTTTCATGTCAGACGGGAAGATCGGTCTGAGCGGAGGTCATATGAGTGCAGTCAGTTTTCAAACAGACCCATCAGAGATTCATATATTAATATTTGGATAGTTAGGATCGATAAAACACTAAGAAAGTGTCCAAGATGTCACTCTACCGCTGCCAATCTCTGTAAAATACATTGCATATGAAAATGCAGCTCGTTCTGTCAGCTGATCCCTGCATCTCACTTTTTTTTTCCTTTAACGAGTCACTGTAAAACTTTAAAAGGTTGTTTTCTGTGATTAAAACATTTCAAAGTTCACAGCTGAGTGAAAAAGTGGACTATTTATTAAAAAATACATTTATTTACATGTGATCACAACTGAACGGCTCGAAATAATCACAAAACTCTGCTCCACCCACGCGTCATAGCGCAAAAGCGACACATTTCATTGTCATTTCTGATCACAAATAAAGTCAATAAATAAGTATAAAGGTTTACCAATTTGCAGTCCTGCAAAATGAAAATGTTTTATCAACATCAGACACGGTGCAGGTCCGTCTGTTGCTCCGTTATCTTTCCCTGAAACTGAGGCAGTGAGCTCCTCTCACCTCTCAGTCTGTAGTGAGCTCAGGGTTCAGTCTGACTGCAGCTTCTGTCAGAACTGACAAACATTTCAAAAGCTGTTTTTCTACGTTGGGACTCAAACGTAAATAAGTGATGATATGGGAGCTTATAACAGTGATAGGCCTATATACCACAGATTAATTAATTAATCTATAGTATAAAAGAAAACTGTAAATAAATGAAAACGAAAATCGATTTTGAAGCGAAAAAAAAAGATCAGTACAGTAAAGGAGGATAATATTTACACATAAATAAACGAACACATTGATGATGTAGGCTGGGACAAAAATGAGCTTCCCCTCATTGAAATACCAGCAGACACCACTGATATGGATGTAGTCTCTGTGATTTCACCTCTTGGTTATGAAACACAAGTTTTCCGGTCGTTGTGTAGATGCAAAGTGAACCAGATTCTCAAGACGTCCAAACAAAAGTAATGTGGTACGGCATTGTGCATTACCTAGTTTTCCACCATTTTGATTTTTGGTCTTGATGAAAGTATTGATAATAATATTAATAAATAAGTGTACATTTAATTTTCACAGTGCACTATATTTTTGTATTTTCACCCTCCCTCAGTAAATACCTCCACTCAACGGCACACTGCATCTTACATCAATGCAAGTTGTTTCTCTCAATACAAGATGTTTCTTTGTTTCTTGTTGCTTAGCAGCACTATAAATGGAAGCTTCAACAGTTCAATTGTACAACTGCATAATGATAACAAAGGCATTCTCCTTTGTTTTGTATAATTTGAGTCTGTAAACAAGTTCAATTCTATTGGTCATTTTCTCATTGAATTCAGCAGAGATTTCTAGGTTTTTACAGCCAGATTCAACTGTACAATCAATGAAATGCTCATCTTCTGAAAAGGTTTCCACCACTGATGGTACAATTTATGATTGTAGTGTCGACGACACCCCCTGTTTGTTTCTGATTTGTGATTTTAAAGCACATCATCAACAAGGGCCATACTGAAAAAGCTAGATTAAATTTTAGCTTCATCCGAGTAAGTACAAGGTACAGAGGCAGGCTTTTAGCTTTTTCCCCCCCCAATCTCTTTGTTTTAGAAGAACATAAAGGTCACGAATACTTCAAGAAAAAGTATGAGCCTGTATAAATGCTGAGACATTAGTCTCTCAAAAGTAAGCTGTAGAAAGGATTTTCCTTTTCCCCTTCATTTATTGTACTTAGAGGCACTGTGAAGACTCTAAAAATGGTCTTGAAACAGTATTACTTTTAAATATTTGCCTCTCCTTTAACCCATGATTTAAAATGAGGTTATAAGCAACAAAATCAGTTATTCTCAAAGCTTTTCGTCTGTATCCAAGATCTACCTAAAATCCATTCACAGAAATTAGAATGAAAGACCCTGGCAAAGTGAAGCTGTTAGAAGCAAGATATGTCCTCTCTTTCTGTATTTTGTGCATTTAGCACCTTGCTCCGAGTTAGTCTTAAGCATCTTGTAAACAAAAAAGTCAGGAAGGTACATTTGATGTTGACTGTAAACAGCTTAATTAGCGGCAGTCATTATTCCCATTTTAGTTTGTTCCTCTTCAAGCTTTTAGCATCTTTTTCTTCTGTACCCACTGGACAAACTTCTGCAAACAGCTTTCTGTCCCATTCATGTTGTCATTTACATCCGTCCTCAGAGTCAGACAGCCTCACCCTTCAGGATTGCACTTTTAAAATTTGCTTTAAGACTAATTATGCTGTATAAAACAGCTAAGAGCATTTGTTCAGCTGTAGAATTTGGTGACATGGTCCCGAAACACTAAGAAAATATATGAAGAGAATTAGTCATAGACATGCACGGCGTAGCTCTCTGTCTCCATTGGAAGGAGAGATGGGAGAAATGTCATGTTGTTTGCGATTAAATTGAATTCCTTGTCGCCTTTGAGAAGACTCGTCCCTCGGTGTCCCTTGTGTCATTGCACAGCAAAGTTATTCTGTGCAGCAAAGTGTTGAAAAATTAGACAACTCAGGTGCATAAAAAGAATGAAGGAGGGAAAAAAGACCTTCATGCAGCTTAACTAGGGTTTTGTTGACAATGAAAAAGCTGACAAGCTAACAAAGATGGATCACAGAGCCAAAAACTCCAATAGTTGGGAATTGAACTCTGGTCCTCACAGGGGGATTCACAGGAGGACTGAGAGTTTACATCCCTGCAGAACCCTTCCCACAGCTTCTTACGGCTTCTCACAGCGCTGAGATATCGATTTAATTTTACTTTGATTCATGAAACAGCTATTCAACCTCAGCCTGCATTTATCAGTTTAAGACACAAAGAGGAGACTCTTCTGGCTTCATGCTTTGCATTAGAGCATTCAACTGTTTTTACTCTTTATTTCCTAACCTTATGAGTTACTTTCACTTCAGTGATTTTTATTTATTATTGCTGATAGTCACACCTATGTAGAGCCTCATTGCTGGTGTGAACCAAGCTTTTTGATTCCAAGCTGATGTGGTGCAGACTGAAAACTGCACTGATTCAAGAATGGGTTGCCACTCTACGGTTGCTTTTTTTGTGATAGGATTGTTGTAAATAGAGGACTGCTCATCTCACAAAATGTTTATCCACACTCCCTAAACCAAACTAAAAAGCCTCTCTAAGTTCTGAGTTCAGAGCAAAACACTAACACGGGTGCGTTCTCAAGTTTTGCTAGAACAAATGACTCAAAGATGGACTCAAACTTGCTAAGTCAGCAATTTTTGTAAAAGACTGCTTTAAAGCCAAACAGCTCTGAATAATACATCACAACATCAGGATTTATAACCAATAAAAAGATCCTTTAAAGCTCATGATCAAACTATAATCATCAAAAGTCAACCATCTATGTTGAAGTCTAGATTTTTTGACTTATGTCATTTTACTGAATAATGAACAACTCTTTTTTTGAAATGCAGGCACCGAATAAGGACAAAGTCAGCCTGAATCAGGGTTAACTTTTTCACTATTGCTCATGTTTTAGAGCAACAAAATTTACTTTTCAGGAACATCTTGTTCAAGAAACACAAAAAGTAAGCGACACATAACATGGGAAGGACTGGAGCGGGAGAACCGTTGAGTCGCCAGTGTGTGCAGCGCCCTGTTTCATTAGAAGGAAAAAGAGTACAAGAGGACGAAGGAGGGGAAAAAAGAAAACAACCAGAATAGGCTCTAAAGGTTGGGGCACAATTTGGGATTGGGAAAAAAAACACCATAGCACATGAGCAACATAAAAACTATTGCATATGTGGAAGGGGAAAAAAGGTTTTGATCAAGTGCCAAAATTCACGGGAGGGAGGACTTGAGGGTTGTGGCCTTTTACAGCCGAGCTGAGCTGACAACTTCTCCAAGTTGGAATCCACCCTGTGAAAGAATCCAGGAATCTCATCCTGCCTGTGAATCAGTTCACAAGCATCAGTCTGAGTGCTAACAGCTAACAGCCCTGCAACTTCTCCCAGAGATGGGCTCAATCAGTTGAATACTTGGATCCACTCAAGAAATATCATCTATACTTATACATAAACAATTATCTTTTGAATTTTTTGATGCTGTACATTCCTATTCAGCTCTATAATCATTTTTGTAGTTTCATTACACTTCACATGGCACATTCCCAACAACAGGCTGCTTGTTTTGCAACACTTTACAGAGGGCAAATATTAGAAGTAAATTAGCATGTTAGCATTGTTCAAGATAACATCTCATCACAACAGTTCAGATAATAGCTGAGACACAACTCACCACACCGACACCCATCGAGGCAGTTAAAGCAAACAATCCTGATTGATGTGGCGTTTCTTACATGGCAGTTGTATTCTGTTGCATCATGTTGCATCACTCAGGTGTTTTTATGTTTTTGGCCAGTTAGAGTGTTTTTGTGTTGCAGTTTGACAAACCACTTCACTGCTAGTTAAAAGTTTAACATGAAACTTTGGAGAGGGGTTTTTAAACCAAACAACAGATGCTTTTATATGAAACTACAAAAGAAAACCAGTTAATTAGTGAGAGGATTTACTATTTCTGATTGATCAACCCGTGTTATTAAATCACACCCTGACCACACAACTTAATGAACAAGACTATACAGACTTTATTTATATTGTCAGATGTTCATGGTGAGGAGATGGCTCTGTACCTTACAGCATCAATTCAAAATCTTTATCTTAAATTGGCTTGGACTACATGACCCATGATACACTGAGCCCTGCTCACCCTGACACAGTTTCAAAAGGTCCTCATAACCTGAGCCTAAACATAATACTTAAAGTGAGCTCAGTTGAGGCTACGACCTTTAAAAACTAATTCTAGAATTCATATTAATTTCTTGTTTGTCAATAATGATATGAAAAAGGGAATTGTAAATATATTGATGTCTGACTTAAAGCTACAGTGAGGATGTTGTAAATCTCCTGAAACAGTCTCACTTTAATATTGTTGCATGGTCACAGTCCACAATCTAAAATGACATTATCAGAAAAAGAAATTATTTATTCCTAAACACTATTTCTCAGTATCTGCCGTTGGGTTGGACTCCCACTGGGAAACATGAATTCATTTATGAGACTTTGACTGAAAGTCTCTGGCAAAATTTAGTAGTGAGAAGCAAGGGACATCCTTTGTTTTAACTGAAAAGAACTTATTGAATTCATTTTGTTGTAATGGTGGACACTGGAGCTGTACTGACAAAAAGAAAAAGGAGAGAATAACTGAAAAAAAGCTAAACAGGAGAGTGAAAAGGCACGGGCTATAACAGAGGTTAAGCTGATTGTTATAATGTATATTCCAACCCACACACAGCAGTTATACTGCAGTGATCTGTTCATACCTGGGAGTCTATCAGTAAAATGAAGAGTCAGGTTACAACACTCAATCTGTTGTTTGCTAATGTGAAGTCGTTACCTGGTGAAGAAGTCCAGTTCAGTCCTGGACCCTGTGTAGCTGGAGGCTGATGAGAGAATTATGGACAAGCTGTTGTCTCTGGTGGACTTCATTCATTTCTACTTCAGCTGTTTTAAGTGCCACTTCCCTTGTAGGATAAAAAAGTATATCTAATCTTATTCTATCTCATAATGATAGTCAATATGTCAGATTAAGACAGAACCTTGATTTGACCAATAGTTATTACAGATCATCCAACTAATGATCTTTACCTATGGGATAATGTTCAAAAAGGAGTGGCTGGAACATTTTCTGAAAATGACCGTGAACAAACAATGATGTCCAAAGTGGTGCATGTGTCTTGGCTGAGTGGTCCCAGTCCTTCTACTGCTAACACATAAAATGTGTTTTCTACAGGAATCTCATGCTCTCATAACCCTCTCCACCACAGCACATATTAATAACAGATTAATTGTAGTTGAAGTACAGAGTTTGAGATTTCTACAATTTCATCAGTAGTAGCTGTTAAACAGTCAGAGTTCTTGGGTAATGTAGCGTCTTAACAGAATAAATTAGCGTCACTTTGTTCCAGTGTCTTCCTCATTAGCTGTTTTGACCGTCGCTTTGTAAAATGCAGCTGGGACAAAGTCTTTTTTACAGACATGCTGCACCATCTGCTCAGCTGACTGTAAAGTTTTATGAAATTAATGTCTATCTTTCAGCGTGTTATTTAATCTCAGACGTATTCACGCCTTGTGTTATAACAAAGGGAATCAGCTACATAGCGCTGGAGCTGCTTTATCTAAAGGCTATGGCACCATCTGCACAGGGAGGGACTGTGAACTTGGGATGTTTGCAAAGTGAAGTTCAGTCAAATTAATCATTCTGTCAGACAATGAGAGCAGAGCACCCCAGGGCTAAAAGGGAGACAAGGCCTTTCAGCAAGAAGAAGAATACGCTGCGCTACTGTATATGTTTTGGGCTTGTTATTCATTTTCACTGAGGGAGACGGGGGCCGGGCTGGGGATGGGGGGAGGTTATGTTGCTGTGTGCTCTCTCCGTGCCCGAGAATATATCTATCGTACCGGGGAGCCATTTCCCATAAGAGGGGATAAATGGATGTAGCTGAAGGTGAGGACAATGCAGGAACATCACATTTAGAGGCTTATTCATCAAGTTCATAGGTGGTGTCAGGGCTCTGCCAAATATTGCATTTTCACAGCCCCCTTCTAGAGGAACTGTTACTGGCCTTGAGCACATACTCACACTTATCATACTTCATGTCTAATTTGTGTCTCTGTGTTTTCACGAGTGTTAGACTTTAGAGATTCGTCCAGCTCCCTTTGATTTTGGACCAGGAACAACATTTTTTCTGACCATTACTTGGAGTGATTTGCACTTTCTAAGCTTAAGACTTCTCTAAGATACTGCAGACTGAAAGCAAAGGGGTTATGTTACTGGATTCCCCAGTTAAGATGAAGATACTGTGCTGTAAAAGCCTTGATGTGATCAAAAGTTATGTTCACTCCCCCTCTTTGATTGTACTCCTTGATGTCACTTATGTCTTCTCTCACACCTCTCTTCATTTATTTTCTGTGCGTTTAGTCTCTGTTTCTCCCCATTTTTGTCAGTTAGTTGCAGTAATTCACCTCATGTCATGACTGTTTTGTTCTTGTTTTTTTTTTTTCCCCACGTGGTTATTTTTTATTTGAAAATTCAAAGAAGTGAATTTGCAAATTGATTTATGCAAATATCTCTCTTTTCTTTTGGTATTCCTGCAGCTAGACCTGTCAAGATAACAAATTTAGCCGGATGATGAATTATCTCAGAAATTATTGCCATTTTGACACCATTTTCAATTAATATAATAGTAATGATATAATAGTGCTAGTACACCCTTTTAAAGATTAATAACCTTTTTTTCTTAAGAATATTTAAAATTGGAATTATATTATGAAAAAAAGACATTGTAAATATCCAAAATAAATAATCAACACAACCAAAAATTATTGATAAAATTGACTGTCAGTCTGTGTTAACAAAAAATGCACTTGAATAAAAACCACATAAAACTGAAAGAATAAATAAAGTATAAATTCTTTGTAAACAAAAATTGCACTTAAATGTATATTAAACATTAGGCTCAGACATTGAGATTTTTCACAGGCAAAATTGCCAATCCAGTTAGGACCTTTGTAAACAAAAAATGCACTTGAATAAAAACCACACAAAAAAAAACAAAAGCAATATATAAAATAAACCCTGTTGCTGATAAGAAAAAAAACTCACAGCGACACAGCAAAATTAACTTATTATCCAGTGTCTTTGGTTAATAAAACAATTATTGAGCCTGGCAAAGTTATCAAGCCCACTTTTATTTATCTTGCAATTCATTGATTTATTGATTATTGCGACAGGCCTACCTGCAGACAGCCTAAATTAGACTCTTGAAGAAATGCAGCTTTTGATACTTCCACATGGGCTCTGTACAGTTACATTTGGAGGTTGATGCTTGGCCTCAACACAATGGATATGCCAGTATACAGAACGACTGAAGATCATCCATTATTACGGATCTGAGGCTTATAAAAGAGATGTCAAATGGTCAGGAGGTTTATTCTGGCAACCAGCCCAAGAATTGTCATTGAGTGTTAAAAGGTTCAGGATTCAGTCAAGGAGCTCTGTAAATTGTTAATCTCAACAGAGATTACTTTGTCTTGCTGTAAGGGCCACAGGAGGTTGAAAGAAAATTATTACACACAACTCCAAATCATCTCCTTACAGCATCATTATTAAAAAAAATCAGTAATTAAATTTTAAATATACACAAACAGTGTATTAACCAAAACTCATAAGAGGATCAACTTAATGATCGTTGCTGATTTTGGACTGGGGGTGTGAAAATTCTATATATATGCGAATCATAAATTTGATTAGTGCTATCATGACTAACTTGGGGCAAACATCAGCATCCCTAAAGAAATAATTAACACGACACTTTTCCTGTACAGTTCCTCTTTAGCTGTGTTAGCAGCCAATGAGTCACACCAGGGACATGAGCTCCCTCTGAAACACAAACACCCAAACTTCACTTCTTTAATCACATACTGTCCTGTCATTTCAGGAAAAAAAGTAAAAAAACAGCCAAACATTAGGAGCATTTGTTTGAAAACATAAACAGACTGAAAGCATCAGTATTACAGGCTCAGGTGTGAAAATAGATCAGATACCAGACAGCACGTACAACTTCAAGTAAATAAATGCAGACTGACGACTCATGTGCAGTCATAAATTAGAGCTTTTGTTTACAGAGATGCTTTTAAGAGTCTGGGAAGTTGCTAAACTATTTCTATAACTGTAAATTAAATTGCAGTGCTGGCCTTCAGTAAAGCATCTGTCTCAATAGAAGAGAGCAGAGGTTTTGAATGGTATGTGCTCACTGCTTTCTTGTAAATGACTTTTCTTGTCAAAAGCATTTTTTCTTGCATTTTCCAAGGCTTTTAACATGCTCTATATTTGTATTGTTTGCAGTGTTCAAACTTTGTAAACAAGAAAAGAAAAATACAGATAAAACTGTAAGTATTCATGTAGGGTCTGCTTTATTTGGATTTGAAGAGGGGGTGTTGTGCTTTTTTACGTAGGCTTCATACAGTCCCCCTGGTACCCCCTTTAGCAGTTTTAAATCTTTGAAAAAAGCCAGATTTTCTCTTTCCCTTTACACGAGAACAGGTTTAGTTTGTTGTGTTTCAGCCTCTCATTTACACGGAAACAACATCTTAGCGTAAACTTTTGAAAACGCCTACCAGAGTGGAATTTTTCTGAAACATTGTTTCCACTATTCATGTAAATGCCAAGCCGGTGTTTTCACTGAAAACGCTGATGTGATGCTCAGCTTTGGACGTGCACATTAAATCTCCACTGTGCCACGCAGGGCACAAAAACACCAACAATAACAACAGTGACCTACTGTTTTGTTCTTGTGCTGCTGAATCTACTGACTGACTCCTACTGAAATGTGCAATTATTGCACTTTTTCTGCAATCAGAGAAACAAGTTTTAATTATAAACTCCAGGTCATCAACTCACCTCTTCTTCACTCTCTAAACCTTTGTCGTGGAAATGGCTCCTACAGTTATATCACCATCTACTGTCCTGGCATGTGTACTACATCATTTTAAGTCCCCCAGCATTTCCGTTTCTGTGTGATTTTCTTTTTTTTTACATGTTTTGGTGAAACCCCGCGACGCTTTGTCGAGTAAATGGGGTCTTAGGAATCCTTATTTCAGTCCCTGTCTGAAACCCTTCATGCAGTCGCAGTCTCTTTAAGGCCCTGGCCCCACATGCCCCCTTGCATCTGATTGGCCAGCCTCTGGTGGCCTGTAAGGGACAAAGCCATGGGCAGATTCTGGTGTTCGAGGCCCAGCCCTTATCCTAATGTGATGACCTGTTCATCTCATACAGACTCATCAATAAGTAGTGCTATTTTTAGAAACAGAGCATTTTAATCAGTTTACAGACAGATTCAGGGGTTTCCACACCAAATCAAAAAGCACAGACATGGAGTTGGGGCAGGTCTTAAGTTTTCTTGTGAACAGCCGTAGGGTACCCAGCTATCTGTTAAGTCAGCCTCACCTCTACTTGTATAAAACTTGGATTTTACTTTACTTTGAAAATAACCAGTTCAGTTATTGAATAAGGTAAATGTGATGTTCAGACCACAAACCATTATGAGGCGGACTGTGAGTAATTTATGGTAAAAACTGTTTTCTGAATCAGTGTTTACATAGAAACTTGAAGAATACAGATTTAACACTTCACTGGCTTTTTATTTGTATGCAGATGTTTTTTTTTCCTGCTTGGAACAATGATGGAAATCATCATCATTCAGTTCTCTGCTCTTTATCCCAGTCCACACCCTTATTCTAACCTGCCCCCTTATAGCCTTCATTTCCAGTGAATCTATCTGTTTCATAAGTCCCTTCGAATAAAAGCACACACACATCTCTGGCTTCAGCCATATCTGTTTCCCTCTCCTGTGTCTGTGGTAGCAGGAGATGTCTCAGACCGGAGCATTATCCAGAAACCTTCTGAATGTGCTTGTGAACACGGCGGGGGCAGTCGTGGTGATGTATGACTGTAATCCCACCGCGGCAGCATAACACGGCTGTCAGTTGCCATGGGAGACGAGATGATTTAGAGGCTGCACTTCTTCCTATATGACCTGATGTAAGTGATGTTAATGTTAAAGGCCCGATCCTGCATTTTAATACAGTGTGACAGGATCCTGCCAGTTAATGGAACAAATGGAGACAAAAACCTTTCCATGTTGAGGTTCATAATTTGATGATTTAACGGTTTTTATGACTAATGCTGAGCATAGATAATAAATATAGGATTTTTCCCCCTTCTATTATTTTAAATCTAGGATATGTTCTCTTCCTATAATGTCTGTAATGTATTTGATCTTTTAACCCTTTTTTGCTGAATGTGTCATATTTGAAACATGAGTTACAATCCCTTGAGGATTATTACACCTCTACAGGCAACTGAAGTTGTACTTTGGCCCTTTTCATAATGGTTGTGCTCATGAAATCATTGCTAATTTTCATATTCATATTAATTGCCATAAGAATAGCATCTAGATTATTACTTACATTTTTCTTTTTTTTAACAAGTTTTTTCTGCATTGAAAGAATGCACATTTACTAAGACTCCTCAAAAAAAAGTTGCCAAAACTGCCCAATTTATCAAAAAATATATCATAGATAAAATAATATGCCAAAGGTTAATTAAGACCTGGATTTGAAAGAAATATAATTTTATCAATTTTCTGAATTTTTTTTTTTGGATGTGTCAGGCTCATGCGGCAACCTCCGGTCTGAAAAAATGAGACAACATGGAAGTGCTAAAAAGCTGCTGTTCCTCGAGCGCTTGAGGCTGGCTCCAGAAGCACCGGATCACATACAAATGAAAGAGAAAAAAAGTCGTTTTCAGAGCTGAAATTATCGTATTTAAAGCCTGGTACAAACTCTGTCTCCCGTCTGGATCGCTTATTTCGCTTACGGCACACACTGTGGGGGGGTGAATTTTTTTCTAACTCGGCCGTTTGGAAGATATTAGGATCGAGAGCTTGCCCAATCAGAGCCACAGCTCAGATCATGTGACTGACGGGCGCCCAATAGCTGTGAATTTGGGCACTCATCACTCGTCCCATTTCCAATGTGGCCACGCCCGCCGTTTAGCCTCAAAACGGAGCTGCAGTAACAGACGGGTGACGTCACGGAGACTACGTCCATGTTTTATACAGTCTATGGTCAGGCTTCACCATGAGGTCCCTCACACAGCAAGGCATGATGGGTGTTTCCTCTGTCTCATCCAACCCAGTGCAGCTCAGTTTACATATGTTGTGTGTGTATTTTGTGGTTTATCTGCCTCTATTTGTAAATTTTACGGAGAAAACAGGTCAAACAGATATTGACATTGTGTGTCAACAACCCACTTTTATTTATTTATTTATTTATTTTTCTCTGGAATATGCGAAAATAATTCATTGATGATATAAACTCTGAGGAGCGCACTGACAGAAAAGTTTGTGGGTGAACCACTAGACATTCATAATTAATATTTTCCCCACTGTGGGTCTTATCGGTGATAATGAATACATAAATACAGTATGACCTTTAGCTTTGCGAGTGTTAGAGATTAATAGGATACTTTCAAGTGTGAACTAAGCACTAACTCTATAACTTATGCCGATGAACTCCTTTCTTCTTTCCATTTCCTTAAAAAGTTAAGATTTAATATAGAGATTTAAATGAGATCTGCATTACTTTTCACACATTAGGGCTCTATTATTTTCAATAATCCATAAATTCATGGGACGACGTGTTCCTGATGAATGCACCACCATATTTGTGAATCCTATTTCTGAAACCTGTGTGTTATAAATTAGTGCAAATGAAAGTCCTTTTTTTTCTCCTGACAAATTAATTACATCATAAATGTTAATTATCTCTAGCTGATATGATCTGCTGCTGGCAACAGAGATAATGTTGGCTAAAAATGAGTCTGCTGTGTGAAGTTATTGAACAAAGTTGAAGTGGAATAAGAGCCAGCTCCTGTTTTATTATCTACCTGAAATCACACTTTGTTGAGATAAAGCATCAGAAATATTGGACTAAACTAGTATCACAAAAACATCCAAAGTTTGACTTTGGGAAAAGAGATTTCTTGCCAAACATCGTCTCCCCATTTTGTCATGGATTACATTTTTTTTTTCTTTTTTCCTTTTTTTTTTTGAAGAGCACACATAAAATGAGACCAACTTTCTGCCCTGCTGAATCATTCTTACCATTTCCACTGCCAACATGATATATCTTGGCAAAATGATCTCCCATCTGTTACTTTAGTCACAAACACCAGAGGAATAGGTTAAATATTAATGAAAACGCCATAGTCTCAGAGATGTCACCCATTGTTTCCAGAAGAGAGTGTTGGAGGCCACATGGTGGCTGCTGCCGTTGTGGAAACTCTGACTCAACCACAGTTTGGTCCAACTGAGAAACAGACACAGAGGTGGAGCTGAGGCGGCTGTGAGCTTCTGTGCAACCCATCTGGTCATTTATTATTTTTTGCATCTTTACTTTAATCTAGAGTGGGGTATCCAAACCACAGGAGAAAGAAACTTGGTCTAAACCAACCAAACATTCTAACGTACAGGATGGTTACCATTATCATTGTTTCAAAAGCAAACAGCACCTGGTAACGTGGTGCAATTAATATGCCAGTAAAAAGCAGTTGTACCACTTTAAAACATCCATCGTCACATGTTGAGATGCTCTTTTAAATTGAAATAAACCATTTCTTTGTGTCTACTCCTTGATCTGAGACAACAGGTGACCAGGGGTGGTACAACATTCAGGGAATTGGCCGTTGGTAAATAATCCATTCATGCCTCACAACTATCAATGAAACACTAGCTAAACCTTCTGAATATCTGCAAATGATGGGTTGCTCAACAAAGGACATGGGACAGTCCAGGTTTTCTTTAAACCCTTGTCCAAAAGACTCCAAGGACCTCCCATCTCACTGTTTTAAAAACACTTACCAGAAACTTAATGTATCAGATCTACTTTCATGGACCTCAGCAGTCTCTTTGACCCATTATTGTACACTACAAAAACTGGAATCTAAGCAAGTCATTGTCTTATTTTTAGTAAAATTTGTCTCACTATTCTTGATATTAGCTACATTCTACTGCTAAGTCCAGGAAATGTCTTATTTAGAGTTATTTAAAGACAAAAATGAGGTCTGAACTGCTTGTATTAAGTCCAAAATTCTGCAGTAGGAAATTTGTGTGGAACTAGGTAACAAAAAAGCAATAAATATATCTTTCTTTATTTTGAAGGTCTAATCTCTCTTTGGCTCTCATTCCTTAAGTTTCTTATATCCCCGCTCACAAACGGAAGCTGTCAACCATCGTAAAATGAAAAGTATGACCCGGTTAACATCTAATAACTAATGAAAAACTTATTCCTCAGAAAAAGAGGACTTGAACACAATGCAGATAAATAACATCTTCATATCACGGCAGCACAAGGATTTGAGAAACATTTCTATGAG
The DNA here is from genome assembly GCA_008086565.1 of Thalassoma bifasciatum. Taxonomy (NCBI): domain Eukaryota; kingdom Metazoa; phylum Chordata; class Actinopteri; order Labriformes; family Labridae; genus Thalassoma; species Thalassoma bifasciatum. The sequence continues at coordinate 123,838 of RPOG01001230.1, forward strand.
GTGTAATATTTTTTAGGTTTGACCACCTCTCATCTGGAATGCATGAGGAGACTGACATTTTGACCTATAATGCAGCCAGCCACCAGGGGGAGCAGTTTTTGTGGAGACCTCAGTTAGTGCCAACTGTCATTGCGTCCACTGATTGTACAGTCAATGGGTGTGAAGGGATACTGTGGTGAATGAAGTACAATGTGGGTACATACAGCGTTATAGGCCTTGATTAATCACCTGAGAACTAAATTCCCATCCAGGTTTTCACCATTCAAATGTGCGGAGCTCCTTAGAGGTTTCATAGTTTATGGAGTAAGTCCCTGCTGTTGAAAAGTATCTCTACATACACATCATTGACTCATATTCTGAGATCATGTCAGTAATACTTGGTAAGTTGAATTTTCCACAGGTGAATTTTATCAGTTCAAAATGCAAAAATGGGAATTTAGATACAAAGAGAATGGAAAGTGATTCTCAAACAAACTTCTGATTTCGACCGAGCAACAAGGGTCTTCTATGAAATAATAATCTGTCTTCATTTTATTGCGTTAACAGCTTCGAGGTGTCAAACCTTCTCATAACCAGACACTGCTCCATTTTCATTAATGCTGAACATCCAGGCTGTACATCCCTATTTAGAGGATCATCATTTTCTGTGTCGTGCAGAGAGAGTTGCTGAATGCCAAATTGCTCCTTAGCCTGCAGTGGGTGAATGTGTGTAAATGATTGGCTCATTAGTCGCCTTGTGAATGATGACATACAGTATAATAAGCCTTGATTGGTCGGAAAATTCAAAAAGTTCTTTATGAGCGCTATCAATTTACCATTTAGGCTGTTTCTTTTTACATTTTAATATTATCCTGTGATGTTGGCCTCCATATGTGCAGAACCATGAATCTCATCCCGGCTGCTCTTAAATTCTCTATTTCTGATGTTATGTTAATGTTTCCATCTCCTCTATTTATTCCTGGGGAAGGTGAGGTGTAGATCTGGCTCCACTTTGATCCAACACCGGAGATTTTTCTTGCCTCTCTCTCCTGTCATCTAATATAATATTAATATTTATCAAACATGCTTCCTCCTTCTCCAGGTAAAGTAAACAAGGAGGAAATGTAAGGCCGCACTTTGATCTAAAACTGAGGACTGCAATCTGATCCACTTTGGAAGTAAACATTTAACAGTTTTTCTGTGAGGCGCTGAACTTTTTTCTGAGACAAACTTTAATCAGGCACCACTTTCACATGAATAAATGCACTCTCTCTCTCTCTCTCTTTCTCTGTGTGTGTTTGTTTTTACAGGCATGGTGAACTACAGCGAGGTGTCTGGCTACCCGCTGGTTCAGCATTGGAGTCTACGCTCTGTGCTGTACCACGTCAAACTCAATCAGTGGGTCCTCTCTCAAGGTAATTAATAATAAATATCATTTGTTATAACTGATTGTTTATTTATGCTGGAGGAGAGCATGCCCGGGTCTCTGCGGCATAAACCCTCACGCTCTCAGTGGAGAAAAACAACACCGTCAGCGATCAATAATTTATCACAATGTAATTAATATGACACATCAAGGTTAGCAGCTTATCACAACAGCTTGGGTACTTTGTTTAAATTTCATGAATAACAGGCAGACTGTCAGCTCCTGATTAGGCTTGCTTATCTGGAGCTTAAGGATGCCGCAGTGTGTCTCAATGCTAGACCCATTAAAGACGTGTTCAAGTACAAATCATGAGCAGTGGAAGAAATAAACTGTAATGGAGGAAGCAAACATTTAAATCAGCTTGTGTCAGTAACAGAAGCAGTTTTATGGTAATAAAGTCCTTGAACATATAAAGAGCATCACCACAGGGTGCACTGCTGTAGTAATTTGGTGCTAAAAGGTTCAAGTTGCGTCCATTATATCAAATTAAACCCCTGTTGAAACAGTCAATTACAGAGTGATTGTGTCAGTGCTCTCAGTTGCTGTGCTTGAAGGGAACCCAGGGAGGCAGTAAATGGGCGAGGGTCAAGTTCCCCCGTAATCACAAATTAGCAAAATGTCACTTCAAAAGGCCGAGAACTAAAACGCTGCTTCAGCGAGCACAACAAAACACGAGGATCACAGAGGCTTAACACAAAGCACAGCACAGCGTCCAATGACTCTGACAAATTAGAAAAAAACAGAGTACTTTAAAATTAGGAAAATAAACCCACTGCATCCATAACGAGTAATGAAAACCTGGAATCCAAAATCGCCAGAGATATTTTGTTTTAGTATGTGTGTCCTGTCGGGTCTATTTTGTGGTGTGATACACTGATTTTCTCTTAATATTTAATTTTATAATAGATATAGAAAGCAAACAATGCGTAAATTTTCTGCCTTTCAGTCGTTAATATGCAAAGACGTTGCCAAATAAAGCATTTTATATCGGTATCAGTGGTGAAGATAGGCAAACAATACAGTAACAGATGAGTTTAATCAGAAGTGAGTAAAATATATGCAAAAATAAATAAATACAATTAAGCAAGGGATGGGTGTAGGTATTATTTTCCAGTGAGGACTTATTTCAAGTCATTAAATGTGTACTTTTTTAAAATCCTTTCATTATTTTCAGTAGTTTGAGGCACACTTGGAATTCATATTGAAATCCAACATATTCAGGGGGAGATTTCAGGGTCCTGCTTCAATTAAATTTTAAAAGGTATAAAAATGTATTGCAACAAAATGGCCATATTTGAATTTTTATCTTACACCAAAACTTATTGCTCACTGATAAAAGCACAACAGATTATTATTATTATTATTATTATTATTATTATTATTACTGTTGTTGTTGTTGTTGTTGTTGTTGTTGTTGTTGTTATTTTGCCGATGGAAAAACTGCATTCATATTACTCACATTGGCTGTTGTCTGGAAAAAAAAGTGGATAAGTGTTTTATATGGGCTTCTTTGGACTTTAGAAGAACATCTCTTTCATGATATGAAGTCCGCACATGTACGTTGTTGTGTTGTAGTTGTGCTGATTGATTCCAGTAGGTGTCTGTAATTCACTTAACCCTGAGTGCCCCTGAATAGACAAACCACATTAGTGCAGTGCCTGGTCTGTTACAGACTGAGACATTTTTCTGGACAGAAGAACATCCAGGAACTTTTAGCAGACTTCAAATCTTGCAAGTGTTTTCATATTGTCTACTTCAAACAGAATTTCAGCCAAATCAGTTGGCACTGCCAGTGTAGTAGGTGGTTTGGAAAACAGCCAATGTGTCAACTCAGTGGATCTGCACTGTTGAGGATGGGAAGATCGAGTGGGACAGGAAGTAGTGTCCAAAAACCCTCTGAAAAGAATCTGTGACTTTCAAAATAAAACAAACCTTGTCAATTTCAGATCATATTTAGCTTGACTACAAAAACAAATGGACATGCATCACATGCAGCATATCACCATGTAAAGAAGCAGAGCTGAACAACAGACACATCTGGTTCATTTCAGGCATCTGCACTACCGTGACAACTGGCCTCACAGTGAGAAGTACATTGTGCTGTTTTTAAGAAAAGGCATTGAAAACCAAAAAACAGCCATTCTCAACCACTTTTTTTGTCTAAAAAGATTACCGTTGGGTGTTTTTCCTTAAAACTTGTGATAAATTATTCAGTTAATGGCATTTTTTCTAACCTCTGCTAACCTTTCGTGCAGCTTGTTCAGGTTTTCACTGCAGCCCCCCAGCAGTTTACATAGTTCTCCTGAATGTGATGCAGCTCAAATGTACAGCTATACATTTTTAAATCAACTTCTTTTCTTGTCCATTAGACTTCCATTCCCTCTTTCCAGATAGAGTCATTATTTCCATTTTGATCTGACAGATCCAGGAGTATCATAAAGAGAGCTGGATAAAGATCTCCATCAACAAAAGCAGGATCAAGTAGTTTTCTGCTGTGCACATGAACAGAAAACCTTTACAGAGAGCAGATAAACCCAACAGGATGCTTTACTTAGTTTATTGCTGAACAGAGTAGGTGTTGTTCGAGTCAGTGTCTTGAGGAAAGTCTTCTTCTTTACCTGACTCTCAAGAGAAAAGCCTGAAACACATCTGTACTTCCACAAAGGCCACACATGGCAGAGTCTGAGGATGATAGGTGATAATTAAAAACTGATTGGACGTCTCACTTCCTGTGTCAAATTACAGTCGTGTTGATGGAGGATTTATTATTTATTCATTCAACATCAAGGTGCAGTTGTTGGTATTAACATGATGTCACAGGATGTCATGTTGTGAAAGGGTTCAAAGGATCTAACACTGATGTTCAAACACTGTTCGCTTCTCACCGACAGTGAACCAGCTCAGTGACGCCTGCTTCACACACAAAGCATGAATACCCAATAGCTGATAGCTGATTGATTTTCATTGTGGCTTGCATGTTAACAGATTAGACTGTTTAGACTGATGTTGTGAGCCACAAACCTCACCAGAAAATCTAGCAAGTGAAAGGTTTTCTTACTCTGTCTGCAATCTGCCTCAAAAAATAAGATAATGTCTAGAAAAATCAAACCCTGGATATTATGATATTACCAAAATGAGAGTTAGTGGTATCAATCAGTCAACTTTAATTAATGTAGCACCTTTCATACATATAAATTGCAGTTCAAAGTGCTTCACGGTGATTGAACAAAAATTTCATGAAATACATACAAAACAGCAAAAGGGCCAAAATCATAAATGAAGAAATTACAGAGACCAAAGTACACCACTAAAATATATTTTTAAAGTTAAAAAATAATAAAAAGCAAGGACTGTAAATAGAAGTAAGATTGCAAAAAGGCAAGATAAATAAAGATCAATAACTAGGAAAAAGAAAATAATTAAAAAGGTAAACTAAAATTCAAAGGTTCAAACTGAGCATGAAACAGGGTCGTAATTCACATAGGTTCAGAACCATCAATGTAATAAAGTGCCTATCTGGACTATTTTGCTTATTTTGACCATAAAACAGTCAAATATTGTCATGTGAGAATGTGCTTAGGCCCATTTTTTTCTGTTATGCTTTGAACTTTCAGTTTACAACTTTATTTCTGGTTTACTGCATGTTTTGTGAGGAGAAAAAAAAAGTTTAAACTGAGGAAAAACACTAACAGAGAATTGGATGTCAGAGGTTTATTTGAGAAAAAAACACTTCAAACAAACAGATCGAAATTATCGGATTATTCCTCTAAAAGTTGAAATTTCAGTCCCATGGAAAATCTTGCAGACCCTACCTTTAAGTTGTCTAGTGTAGTGAACTGCTGTTGGTCAGACTAAGAGGTTGTTGGCTTTCAGTTAGAAGGTTCAGTTCCAGCTCCTACGGTCCATAAGACAAAGTGTCTTTGGACAAGACACTGAATCCTAAATTGCTACAGGTTGCTTTGCAGACAGAGTGTGAATGCTTCTTAATAGGATTTAGTAGCACTGATAAAAATGTGGCTGCCTCTGCCACCGGTGTGTGAATGTGGGTTATGAGGGACGTGGTGGGGAAGTAGAACAGTCAGAATACTAAAACATACCTTAACTTATGCTTTTAATATTAAATAATAATCCGCAGACAAAGTTTTCAGTTTCTTCTCAAGGAATTGAGACCATGTTGTGTCTGTTTGATTCTGTACGACCTTTGAGCCATAACATGTATCTGTTTGCACTAGAATAGGGATGAGTCTTTGATAAAAATAAATATAGCTCATTTCAGATGCCAGTTTTCTTTCCTGTTCTGCAGACGACTGCTCTCCTTCACAGCTGACAAACTCAGCCATAGCTGCTGTTTCACTAAGTCTATCAACATTTTAAAACCACACTGTTTTCTGTTTGGAGTCATGTTTCTGGTAGATTCATTACTACCACAGCAGAAATGGTCATCAGCCCGGCGAACATCTCCTTAAGATTAATTTTTCCTTTCTTTTTGAGAGTTTTGCTTTCCAAAATGAGCTCTCACTTCGCCCTGCTTTACTTTGGATTCATCTGTCACATCAAGTTTGAGAGCCTGAGCTGTCATACTTCACGTCTGTGGTTTTAATAATTTATTTTCTATTTGGAATTGGAAAAAAAAAAATCCCTGACTAGGCCTGACTGCACTGACAAAAAGAAATTCTGGTAGATCTACTTAAGAACATTAAGGCAACTTTTTGTGTTATTAATTTATGTTGCTGAAGCAAAATTTTTTTTTTCTAAACCACTTTTTTAAGCATGAACAATAAAATCCAAGTAAAAATCTTATCTTGCTTCTAGAATCTAGATCTTACTTTTGTCAAAGCAAAACTAAACTTTGTATAAATCACTCCATTTTGTCAATGTGGTAAATGAACTTTGCTAGTCAAAGTAACTTGATTTTTTCAAGCAGTTCAAACAAAACCAGTCTTTTTATGAATTACTTAATCTTTGGATGTTTAAATAAAGTTTTTAATAATATCAGCTGAATGATATCATTTGCATAAAGCATGAAGGGCTGAAAGTCTCAAATATTGAGTGTAGCCCATCTACACGATGTAGCATAGACAGCAGGTCCACACTGTGGTGCAAAGGCAGCCAGTCAACGTTGTAGAGCACAGAAAGCTGGTCCACACCTGCGTGATTCATCCATGTACAGCATGTTTTCATGTCCACTGTGTGCCCTCCTCACTCATGGTAACAAGGTATGGTCAGGAATTAAGTTCAGTTTCCGGTTCCAGAAATACCAAATGAAACAGTAAAGATAACAAGATTGTCTCTTGTTGTGTGGATGAACTCAAAAAGATTGCTTCACATTACTTAAATCATTCACGATCCAAAAAAAAAGATCCACTGTCTTGAATTTTGAACAAATATTTTTGACTTCAATACTAGATATATTTGTGTGAAGACACTAACTTAAATTTTTGTTGATTTCAGGGATTTAATTAAGTTGAATTTACTTTTCCTCAGATTCATTTTATCAGCGTGTCTCATTTTCATTTCTGCTTATTTTTTGTCCAGATTAGCATTACTTTTTTTTTTTTTTTTCACCTTTTCCTATCTCCAGGTTTGATAATAAAGCATCATTCTCGCAGGTACAGAGTGGGTGTCACATGCAGATATGATGACAGATATTGAGGCAGATATGAACGGATAGTTTGATGGATAGATGGAAAGGAGGTCAGCACACAGGGATATGTATTTCATTTTATTTCTCTTGTCTTTTTCTCTGTCTCTCTGATAGCCTGTCACAAATCACAAAGCTTTGTACCCATGGCGAGACCAAGGCGTTCTGACAGGGCCTGCCATGGAAACTTCACAGAATAAGATAACTGTGGATAGGTATTTAGTCAAGCAATACTTCTTCTGAAGGCTGCTCCTGGCTGCTGACACCTCAGGGATTATACTCAATACTTCCTGACGGGTTTCTCACGACTAAATGTATTATTCTCAGAAATAAATCTGCCTTTTTTCCCTTTTTATTTCCCTTACTACATAACTTGAGTTGTTTTCGTTGGAAGGGTTTCAGGGTGAAGTGAAATCAGTTAAAATAATGCACTCAATCATTTTGCGTGGCTGGACGAAGAGTGTCACTTGATAATTTGGGTTTTTGTCATCCTTTAAGTGCATGAATTATTCATCAATCTTTCATAAACAGTGTGCCGTCTGATAAGTGCAGCCAGCCTACTGTAAATACAGACATGTCACCTCTAATGCATTTTCGATGGCACTGCTGTGGTTTGAAAGTGGCTGCCACATCAGCTCAGGATACAGTTTCTATTTCACTTTCACTCTCAAGCAACTTGGCAGTCTCTGTCCTTTCCTGTCTTCTCTTTTTTTTTTAAACTTCCATTTCCCACTTTAGCTCATCATATTTCAACAGCCACCAGAGAGGTGAGGCTACTGATTTTTACATCTGATGGCAAACCCCCCCCATCGCTCATCCTGCCTGAGCTCTCCGTCTCTCACTTCAGCAGCCTCCTAATTTAATTTTAGAGGAGAAGTAAGAGCGAGCAGAGCGTGAGTGCTGAGATATTAATACTGCTTCTCTTGGAAATGATAATGATGGATCACTACTGCACTTTGACTTTCTAATATTTACAGACAGAGAATCTCAGTGAGCACATGATTCTTTTTTGTCAGCGTAGTCACTGAATCATATCAAACATGCTTTCACATTCAGGTTACTTTCTTGTTATGCAGCTGAGTCAGTGAACTCACTCATAAAGGCAGGGATGTTTACTTTGATTGTTTCCAATCCAGCTATAGTTTTTCACTTTCCCAATGTAGGTGAAATCCTACCTTTTCACTTTAGTGTTATCCAGGAAAAAGAGAACCTAAGGATGACTTGCAGTCTGAATTAATCAAAGAAGGTCTCACCTCTGGGATTTTTCTGCCATTTGTTTTGGTTCAAATACCTCTTACCTTTACAGTTGTGCTCAAAAATGTACATACCACAGCAGAATTTACGATTTCTTGGTCATTTTTCAGAGAATATGAACGATAACACAAAATCCTTTCTATCACTCATGGTAAGTGGTTGGGTGAGGACATTCATGGAAAAAAAATGCTGTTTACTGTTTTTGAACAATGGCAACACAAACTTCCAAAATGACCCTTATCAAAGTTTACATCCCCTGGTGATTTTGGCCTGATAACATGAACAGAAGTCGACGCCAATGGGTTTGAATGTCTACAAAAGGTAACCATCCTCACCTGTGACCTATCGCTCAGAATCAGTGTGTGTGTGTGTGTGTGTAAAAGGTCAGTGAGTTTCTGAGCTCCTGACAGACGCTTGCGTCTTTATTAAGATTACCCAGTGCTGCACTGACATTTGAGGATTCCGAGTCATGGGGAAAACAAAAGAATTGTCAAAGAATCTGCAGGAAAAGTTAATTGAACTGTACAAAACAATAAGGGGTTATAAAAAGATATCCAAGAAAATGAGGATGAGCACCTAAATAAAGTGATTCAATAACAAAGAGAAAACAGCCCTAAAAACTTACACCAAGGTTTGCTGGGAATTAGTCAAATGACAGTCATTTCCAGCCTGTAGTGAAAACAAGAGGACATGAAAAAAATGTCAACTTTCAATTCCACACCAACTTACTAGAGTGTATCCCTCCCAGTTTTTGTAGCTGATTTGATCATGACTCTCCATCTGGCAAAAAAAAAAAAAATAATAATAATAATTTTGGTTTTATAATTGTTCCAAGGATCACAAACTCTTGATATCAGTATCACAGAAATAGATTTTTTCCTGCCCAAGTTCCTGCCAATTTCAAGTCTGAAAATAGTCTGTTCGTTAGAACCTTTTTTTGAATTGATGTTTCCTGTCAAGAAAAATAAATAAGCAGATCATCAATGAGCCTTGAGTTTCAGAAGTGATACATAATTGTTTCAAAACTGAAGACCGTATGGAAATAATTTCCAGTATTCTTGGTTGTTTTGGAGAGGATTTGTTGATTATTTAAACAGAGTATTACTAAATTAAAATGCAGTTTATTCATAAATTATTTAATATTTTGCATTTTGCCATTCAGTAAATTTTGTATGATTCTGAATCTGTGCATAATAAACAGACGACAAGTTATTTTTCATGTGCAGGAGTGAAGCAGGTAACAGGAAAAAGGGGAAAAAAATCAATGTGGTCAATGTAGAAAAATCTATTTAACATTGCACGTAACCTGGAACAAACAGCTGTGAGAGCGGCCTGATTGATCCAGTCATGATCTGCTGACATCTTCATCATGTCCCTTGAAACATGTTTCCTCCCTCCCTCCCTCCCTGTATTGCTGTGTGTTACTCAATGCATCTCTGGTGGGAGGAACTAAGATGCAAGTGCAGGATGGACGGAGGCAACTTTAGAAAATTAAGATCAAGTCAATTATTTGGGAGAAAAAAAAAACAAAAACGTGAAAAACGCCTTATGCATGTCTCACTGACTGACATTCAGCAGGCTGCGGATTACATAAAAAAAAAAAAAGTTATCTTGAGGATGAACTTTAAATTCAAAGTAAGAAGCAACTTTGCAGACAGAATGTGTTTTGTAATTTTGGAAGTTTTGTCCTTGTTTTCTTTGTTCATGAGCCATGATTTAAGTTTTTGTGGCTGTTCAAATTTGCAATGTGTGGGAGTAAAGTTCATGTTTAAGACTCACACTTTATAAAATCAGACTGTAATTAAGGAACATTGCGTGTATACCGAATATTAACATTGTTTCATATATCAATAAAGCCAACCACTTACTTTAGATACATTTATTGACTCTCAAAAGAAAAAGAAAAAAGTTCAATAGCATGGGTGACATTGAAAGCTTTTAGAATCATAAATGATGTGACATTTCTTTTTCAAGCTCTAAAGAAGAAGTGTCAGGGCTTTAGCATCGTGCACTCATCTCTAACAACAAATAAAATGCAGAGTTCTCCCCTTTAGAGCAAAAGAAAACTGGTTTTAAAGTGAGAGCTGTGTTTAAAAAGGAAAATATTAAAGTGATAGCTCTTGCATGTGTTTTAAAACTGTGGAGGCTCAAAGCTTTTATAGAAGTGTATCCTCCTCTGTGTCTGAGTCTCCCATACTGCATTATTCATTCATTTGCACATGTTTGTATTCTGATTGTGATTCTTTATCAGGTATAAACAAACAGCCTCAAAGTCCTGTAGGTACTTGAACTCTCAGCTCCTGGATCAGTCTGAGACTCAGGAGGATATGAGTGAGTTGGAGTATTGTGAGCATATGCTTGTTCATGTTGGCATGAGACAAATGTGAGTAATCACCTCTTTTAGGCAGAGAGGCTTTGTGAACAGTAAGCGGCTGGCTAATGTGTCTAAATGATGACTAAATCCCTTAAAGATATTTGGCTCCAGAAGCCTGACAGGAACTTCAGTTTCACCCATTGAACTTTAAAATGTTCTGTTAATATGAGGAGACAAAGCTGGTGAAGCTTTTTAGTGTTGGCCTTTGCCATGGAAGTTTTCTCCTGCCAAAACTTACAGAAATCAAGTAGTAATTTTAAGAGTGGGTGCTCTGCTTTCTCATATGTAATCTTGAACAGTAACAATGCTGATTTCCCAAACTAAATGTGAAGAGGTTTTCTACATTTTAATATGTCGTAGGAAATGTCTGAATCTGTCTGTAAACTGATGTAAGTTCTCTCTTTTACCAACCACAAGGGCTATTCCCCAGAAAGGCTGAAATGATGAGGTCATTGCATAAGGGTATCCCAAGTAGCACATGACATGTTGGGGGGCGGGCCTTAAACACCAAGGTCTGCCTATCGCTCTGCTCTGTCAAGTCTCCAGAGGACTGATCGATCAAAAGGAAGGGGTTTATGTAGCAAAGAGCCTAGAAGAGAGACAGCAACTAACTAGGGCTGGGAAGTTAATTACAAATTGGATTAAATCACAATATGATGTGCTGCAGTATTGTAATCCCGGACAGTGCAGTGTTACTGTAACCTCTGTAATGTAATTTTGTAACTTTGTACGTAGCTTTTTTTTGCAGTACATGTTTTGTGCTCTACACCAGTGTTACTCAATCCTGCTCAACCAAAGAGACAAACTGTTGAAAACTCTCTTTGCAAGAGAAACAGTCAAAGTGGTGAAAAGTCGCAGAACAAGAAGGAGTAGCAATAGAAATAGGATTAAGGTTTTAAAAAGGGTCAAAAAGCAGCAAAAATTGTTTAAAATATAATTTGTGTTGATCCTATGTAGCAGTCTAATTTTTGAGACATTGCAGTCATAATCATGTACATTTCAAGGAATACAGGCCTGAAATAATCATCTCTATGTATAATAAGTCCATATAATATCAGGGTTCCACTTTATGAAAATAGTAACCAAAAATATTGATGATATAATAGCATGCTAACTGAGTTTATTTGTTCTTTTCTTTTTTTCAGTTTTTTGAACATAAATCCTACTTTTCTCCCTCACTTTTTTTTTTTCTTATCCAAAACAAGAATAGTAAAAAATAAATGAATATCAATCCTTTCAATATAGCAATTGATATCAACAACACATAAAATAGGGAACCTAAAAACAATCACAAAATAAATTGTGATTGCAGTGCACAGACTCGTAATCACAAGTAGATTGTTTTGACAAATTGTTCAGCCCTGAGGCTGAAATAAGGGTTTTCTTTAACACCTCTGTGAGAGAAATAGATTATGGACTGTTAATCATGTCTGGTTTCTACAAGGTTTCCAGAGAGTCAGAGTCTTAGTAAAGCACAGTACCACCCTCTGTGAGAACAAGCCAATAAAAACCAGGACGTGTGGACAGAAAAAAAATGATATTAATGATTGATCTTTAATTGATTTTGCGTTATGTTTTCACTGCATATATCTGAACATATATACATATATCTATCTGTACAGGGGGGCAGTGATGAACATACATACATGAATGAGGCATCTTCTCTGCTCGTTGTCATAGACGTAAATGTGTGTCTGTTTCACTCTTGCCACATCCAATATGGCGTCGACATGGGCTTTAGCGCTCAATGCAGCGTCTACATATATATGTCCATGGGTCGTACACTCCTGCAGGTTTTTTTCAGGTTATCACTCTCGTTTGTACCAGGGTTTTGATCAAAGCTACTTGCTCGCTGAAATTATGCTGCTTTTAATGTGCTTTTTTAATTTTTACTGTATTTATTTTGTTGCTGCTGCAATGGTTGCATCCTCTGTTTGAACATACTTTGTACTTTAGTTGTCAGAAATGTTACAGACATGACGTCAAATAAGTTGTACTTCCCTTTCATCTTATTCTTAGTAAATGTAGAGCAGAGGAAAACATGGTTGATTTTATAACTGAGCGGAAAAAGCTCATAAGATGTATGCAGCATGGCACTTAGAGTTCAGGTTGAAATTACTTCTATTGTGTTCCTGTAAAAGCGAAACGCCCCTCAAAAAGCCTGCTGTGAAGAGGAAAACATTCTCAAGTAGAGCCAGTGTAGACAGTATATAGAGCACATGTGTAGGAAGTGAAGGGGAAATTATGCACAAAGGGATTTAAGAGTAATGCTGTGTGTTGAGTCCTGACACTCCATAGTGCAGAGCAGGTATAGTGGTGTGGTATTTGTCTGAGATCCTCTCTAAGCCCCAGAGACTCTCCCGCTTTGTGTATTTTACCACTCAAACAAATAAAACAAACATACTTAATGAGGAGATGCAGGAGCTATGGCGTAGCTAAGCAAACAAAACACATTATTTTCCTTTGTACCTCAAACTTTGCCTGATTTATATTCATTTCCTCTCATCCTGTTTTTGTTTATTTGAACTGAAAGCGCTCACTCCTCTTGTTTGTTTGTTTGTTTGTGTGTTTGTTTGTATCCTTCACCTCCAGCCTTCAGCTCGGCCATCCATTCTCTGGACGGGGCGACGCAGAGGAGCGACTTTGTCTCCATCCTCAGGGAGTTCGGGAACCACTACGTGCAGGAGGCGATGTACGGCTTTCAGGAGTCCTGCACCATCTGGTACCCCAACAAACAGGTCCAGAGACAGCTGTGGCTGGAGTACCAGGACATCAGCAAAGGTAGGACACGTGCTATCATGCTGACTGTGGGCTCTGATGGTATTTATGCTATTTCTATGCTCAAAAATCACATCTGGCCTTGACGTCAAGGATGAGATGAAGCTGTGTGTTTGACTGTGGAGAATGAATCCTGCAGGTATTCAAACAATTGATTGTACACATTCATAATATATCAAACAGACAGCATGCTTTTAGACCAGCAAGAAAGTCTGTCTACTTTTGTGTGTGTGTGTGTGTGTGTGTGTGTGTGTGTGTGTTCTCAGTGTCACACACACAGAGAATTGGCAGCAGCGTTGATGGCACTTCAAAAGCAGAGCAAATGGTTGCAAAGAGACAAACCTTAAATCTCACATGGGACCTTTTCCATCCCAGCTCTTCTCTGCTTCTCTGCTTTTTTCTCCCCTCTCGTTTTTGACCGTTTCCCGTCTGTAGACAGATGTAATGGCTCCCAGGGGGTCAGGTCTGTTGGAAATGCTCTTGAGGCTCTTGTTTCGACCAGCATGTTTCAAAAAATATGTCCTGCTCTCCTTTCAAAGCTTTTCAATAAATCATTTTGGTGGATCTTTAAAGAGGTTTGAGCTGCTCTAGGCATTGGAAAAAAACATACAAACAAGCACTTTTGATCTCCATGACTGGGAGCTAAATGTTTATTTGAATATCTGTTAATATTAAAACTGTGGATTTTCCATTTTATAGACGTATATCTCTTCTTACTGATCAGACTTTTTGCATTGAGAGGAAATAATGTGTCCTGTCGGTAAAAGTCATGCATCCAACTGAAGGTGGCATTTCTTTTTTTTTGCTGTGGCCCTCAAGTATAATTTCACATTTGGCATTTCAAGGTGACAAACCGTCCTTTCAGGGAGAAGCTAATGCAGTTGAATATCACCCAGAGGTGATACTGTTGGTATAATGGATGTAGAGTAAGGGGAGCTGATTGTAGCCAAGTTTGATGGAGGAAATTGTTTTGAGGGAATCGAGACTAAAGTTGGAGTCCAAATACCTTGCCCTGATGTTTACCAGTAGTTTGTGTAGTAATATTTGGGCCTCGACAGCCACAGGTACCACTGACAGTAGCAACAGCTCATATTGGAGCCTAAACACCAGACCTCAGGTAATAACAATAATGTTCTGAAGGGATGGAACTGCAAACTATATTGGTATTATTGTTAAACCAGCCATTCTCAACCTGGGGGTCTTCACCTTAATTGGGGTCGCAAGATGATTTCGAGGGGTTGCCAAATCATTTGAGGAAAAAAAAAAACTAGAACTGCTGTCGAATTTCAAAATTTCAGGCAGGGTTGTTTTTTTGTTTCATTATTTTTCCAAAATCCATTGTATCAGCTAAGTTTAATCAGTAAGTATAATCTAAGCTGCAGTGTTGTTAAGCAAATGTTTATGTCTTATTTTTAGGGAGGAAAAGAAAATTCTCAATCCGAGCCAAATTGAACTGAGTCCAGAAAAATGTCTTATTTTAAAGGGTCAAAAAAATCTGCCAACATAATTCTCAACATTTCAACTTTGTTCTCAATATTTTGACTTTATTCTCGACATTTCAACTTCATTCTCAAATTTAGACATTTGACTTGATTCTTTTTCATCCTTGCTCTGAAATGTTGACTTTATTCTCACTGTTTCTACCTTATTCTCAATATTTTGAATTTTGTTCTCATACTATTGTCTTTAAACTCAACATTTCGTCTTGATTCTTGTCAATCCCACTTTTTACTTGTCACAATGACTTTTTCTCCATGTTTTTACTTTATTCTCTTTATTTTGACATTTTACTTTTCCCCCTCTGTTGCATATCCTCAAATTTTAATTTCATTCTTGATATTTTGACTTTATTTTCATCATTTCACCTATTTTCACATCATTTCAACTTTGAACTTGTCATTTCAACTTTGTTCTTAAATTTTGACTTTGTTCTCAATACTTGATTTTATTCTCAATTTTTTTATTTCTACTATTGCAACTTAATTCTTGATATTAGATTTTGACTTTTTCTGACATTTCAACTTTGTTCTCACTTTCACTTACATTAAATTTTGACTTAAATCTTGATCATTTTTTGTCAAAGTAAAATACATTTTTGAAAGACTTTATAACAAGAAAAATATGAATATTCTTATATACTCCTCTATAGTTGAAATCTGAGTTCATGTACAGTGGATAAACACTTGGTTTGATCTTGGTTTTGTTTCCTTTTCTGCACTTCCACTTTGAGCCAGTAGAGGGGCTGTAGAGAAAGCCAGCGATGACTGCTTCTTTCTTCCTTTTTCTCCCCTTTTGAGCCAGAAAAGCTCTTAAAAACATGCGTTTTGTGCATATGCTCAAAAGGCTGAAGTCAACATGGATGTAATGGAACAATTTAGTTTAAAGCCAATCAACGATGTTTATTTAGTGTTTGTTATATAGAGCTGACTGCTGATATTCGTGTGTTATTTGTAGCAGTTGCTGTCTTGAGCGCAGACTGGTTGGACTTATTAAGAATTTATTTGTAAAATCACATTATTAATTCAGTTGTCAGGAAAAGTGCATCAATGATTAGTTTATCAACCAGCAAAAACATCTACTACCTACTTCTTTCTGTCCTGTTGCTGCAACGGGAGAAATAGTCCATATCAGTGTGTGGTTTATAACCTCAACAAAGATGTTTGTTTACTTGAGAAATACATTTTTTGTGGAGTAAGAGAAGCGATTTTAACAAAGCTTTATCTATATCATGGCATGCATTGATTTTTTTTCTGCTGCTCACTTCATACGGTAAAAACCTTGCATTTAATTCCATCAGGCTGTCTGATGTGAGTACAGCTGCAGTGATGTTCTCTTTGTCTTCCTTCTTTGAATAATCAGACAGATGAAACATGCACAGTGACCTGAAAATAATTATACTCTCTGAGATATACTTATTTAAAAGCATCAATGCAAATGACAGTTTCATCCGTTGACATGTTGCATCTGTTTGTTGTCTACTCTGTACGTGTGTGAGGTGCGTTACAGACACACTGTAACGCTGCAGCACCCCTGCCTTCTGTCGACGCCTCCCTCTGGCTGAGCTTGGTAATCAACGTCATTCTTTTTTCTGGTAATTACAGTAAGCTGCTCAAGCACTCTCCACAAGCACTTGAAGCACTTGTACTTAAAAGAACAATCAAGGGGGAAATGTCTTTGCTTTTTCTTTCATAACTCCAAATGCCAGCATATGTCAGCCATCCATCTTTCTGTCACCTGCTCGTGTTTTCTCTGTAAGCTGCAGCACAGATAAGTAATGGCGCGTCTCCACCCGACGTTTCACCTCGATGGCTCCAAAGTGTCCGCAGCCGTTCTCTTTGTTTGCCGGGCCCACTTTTCTTCCCCTCCCTCACTCTGTCCAAGGACACCCCCCGCTGTGTGTCAGGGTGCACTCCTGGTTAGCTCCATGCTGACAGATGGCATTCAATGACTGAGTTTTCCCACCCACATGAAAAGTGCATTACTCTTCATTTCAAGCACCCGCGACACACACTTTTCACAAGACTCTAAAAAAAGAAAAGGCATTACTCTATTTTTCAGAGTTACAATGGAAAGTTGTACTTTTTAGGTTTACTCCCTGAATCCATGACAGATGATTACTTTGTATTGAATTGGAATGAGAGAACCAGATTTACTTACACTTTTTCTGCACTTGTGAAATTCTGTTCTGCCATAATATCAATAAAAAGAAACAAATATTATTTTTTAGTGACTCCTTAAAAATAGTCAAGATTGGAACCACAGGGAGAACATTTGGCAAAGCGTTAAGCTTTTATTCAGACTTCACAAACAGGGACTGGAGTCCTCAAAGGGACTGGGAAGACTTTCTAAGTGATCTTGAAAAAGTCTCATATTGAGATACACCTGATCGTAATCTTCAACTTAAAATGAGATTATCATCAGATAAATCAGTTATTTCTTGATGCTAGTTTTTCTCTCCTTAAAACTGTCTTGGATTTATTAAGAAGTGAAAGTGGAAACAGGAGCTGGACTTTCTGACTGAAAAGGGAAGAGGAAGGTTAAATTGGAGAGTGATAGAGCACAAGCTAAAGGCTAAAACACAAGCTAGAGACTCAAACACAAGCTATTGTCTAAAACGAGCTAGAGGCTTAACTATGAGATTAAGGCCAAAGCATGAGCTATAGGCTACAGCAGGAGCTATAGGCTTACACAAGGCATAGAGGCTAAAATCGGGCTAGAGGCTAAAACATGAGCTACAGACTAAGCTCTCAGTGATAATGGTCATCTACACCCACATGCAGCAGTCACACTGCAGTGGTCTGTTCAATCTTTTGTCTATCAATAAAATAAAGAGCCAGGCTAGGTTTGCTCTGCTTGATGAGGTTGGAGTTGGTAGATGAGCACTGGTAGGACACAACCAGGATTCATTGACGTTACATTGTACTGATATGTCTCAGAGCACTGGGCTGTTAGTGGTTCCAAATAAAGCCAGCTACTAAACTACGCTACACACTTATAAAGTTTGCTTGCTATTGTCTTAAAAACAACAGTGCTTGACCGAAGTAAATATCTTCCGCAGCTCTCTTTTACCATCCTTTCCTAATGAGGGCAAACAAGCCTAAATTCAAGTTGAGAGAATAAAAAAAGATCTCGAAGCAGATCGTCTCATGCAGGAAAAGACACAAATGTCAACAAAATGTTTAGCATACTCCTAAATGTTGCTGATTTTTCTGTCCATAACTAACCTCCACTGGCTCCAAAGATTTGTGATAACCAGGCTGAGATGTTACAACCATATTTTCCTCCACTTACATCTCTGTTCTTCTCACTCCTCATGCTGAAGCAACAATAAAAAAACAACAGAGATGGTCCATGTGAGACTGAAAATCAGATTGTCTGAACTGGTGCACAATCTTTCCAGAATCAATTTTACCTGTCAGACCAGGAGCGCAGTGATTACACCGCAGGCTGTGAAGATCTGAAATGATTCAATCTAAGTGGGTAACTGTTTCAAACCGGCGCAGGACCATCCGTTTCCAGGAAACCAAATAGATTCCATTGGCAAAAAGTTGAAATCAGAGTCATCTTTCTTAATCTCTTCCTTGCTGCTGTGAAACGTCCTGGCCTTTTGGAGGGAGTAATGAGCTCACAGGAGAGTTTGATGATCCATGTCCTCGCCCTTTGCTCTAAATACAAGATGTGCCCGAGCGCAGCCTCTCTCTATATTCAGCGTGAAGCCAGGCTGATCTTTTTCTGCATTTTAGCTGCCTGAGGCACGCCGGCTTCCAGCAGTTTTAAGGCTTATTTATGCGTATCATTCATAATTATGTCCATCGGAAACAGATTTGAGGAAATAAAGAGACAGTGCGTGATTTTTTTTATTTTTTTCCTGCACTAAATTAGGATGAACTAGAAGTGAAAACCATGTTTATTGTTACAGAAAACAGACTTCTAATGCTTTATTTGTGCCACTATTGAACCCAAACCCTTAACTTGGTATAAACTGCACATTACTGTTTCTATGATTTCATGTTAAAAAGAAAATCCCACTCATTCAATGAAATTCTGCCTGAGTTGTTTGGAAAAAGAAGGGGAAAGCTTTCTGTGCATTCCAATAAATACAAATTACACTGTTTTCTGAAACAAGCACTCCTCCTGAGTGGGTTTTCATTTTCATATAAAACCAATAAAGAGGAACTGTTATATTTCCTGCAGTTGTGCAAAGACTGTGAATAACGAGTCGGCAGACCGAGGCTCAGTAGGTAAAAAAGAAGCACGCAGAAACTCCACGGTCTGTAAAGTTAATTGAGGACTTACACCGGTTGTTTCCTAATGACCCAGAAACTTTAAAACAACACACACACACACACACACACACACACACACACACACACACACAGATAAATATATGTGTACTCATACAGAACGCCTGCCGATCACTGCTGTATCAGTCTTGTTTGGAGTCACATGGCTACAGCTCATTAACCCTGGTCAGGCAGTGTGTGTGTGTGCATGTGTGTTCGGGAATGACGCCTTGTCGAGGTGATTAATAGCACTTTCTTGGCTGCACTAGGTTGTGATATGAGTTTCCCATTGTCAGACACATGACCTCAATTACCACGCCAGAGATCAGACACACGCAGCCAGAGAGCCTCGACTGCTCAGCTCATGTTTTAGCACTTTATTACATCAAGGAAGGGAAATGTTGGGAGTTAAAGACCTTTACTTTCCAGGCTGTTGAAAGCAGCTCTAGTCTAGTATGTGAAAACTCATTTTTTTTACATTAAACATGAAGATTGTCGCTTTCTTCATCCACAACTTTCACTCTTTGTGTTCAAGAGTGATGCTTTTAGTTGAGAGAGATAATCCAAGTGTGATTATTTGTCCCTTTATTCTAGGGCTGAACGATTTTCAAAAATAATTTAATTGCAATTATTTTACCCTTTATTGCAGTTACGATTTAAGGTGTGATTATCTTTAGGGATCCCATCTATGTGCTTTTTAATCAAGACTTTTTTTTAAAATAAACACTACAGCATGACAATAACCCATGACAACTTTTTGTTCATTAAGTTCACTTAACACTCCTGTTTTTGCCACTTTTGGACCATTTATTCATTTAGTTTAGCTATTTTCTGACAATCCTCCAAATTATCTCTCAATTTTCCAAACAACTTCTGCTGCTTTTTAACATTTTTGCCTCATTAAACTTATTTTCATTGCTCCTTCTTGCTGTCTCTGCCACTTTTCTTCACTTACATTGTTGCTCTTTGAGAGGTAGTTTTCAGCAACATGACTCTGGTTGAGCAGGGTTGAGTTCAGGGGTTTGGAGTATAAAATATCTACTGTATAAAAATGTTTAATATGATATTCTGACACGTTTCAGGTTGTAGAAATATTGCACTGTCTGCGATTAGAACATTGCAGCATCCCATATTGCAATTTAATCTAATTTGCAATTAATTGCCCGGCCCTGCTATATCGCAGCTGTGATTTATTGTGTGACTATTTTTAGGTCCCCCATCTTCTGTGCTGATATCAATGGCTTTATTGAAAGGGGTGATCATCTTTTTGAGATTCTTATTGAATTGAAAAAACACATTCATGAGGAGAAAAGTAGGATTTTTGTAAAAAATAAATAAATAAATAAATAAACCATGTTTGAGTGTACAAGTAAATTTCAAAAGATTAGAATATCATGAAAAAGTTCAATAATTTGGTCACTCACTCATTTCATAAAATGAAACCCACATATTACATAAAGTCACTCAACATAGAGTGAATTATTTAAGACCTTTATTTCTTGAGATATAAATAAAAACTCACAATGCAGTGTTTTAGAAATTTGGAGCATAACAGAAGATTGAAAAATAAATAGAAAAAAATATGTTTTAAAAATAATTTTCAGGTCTCTGAAAAGTTTTACCACTTTCTGACCATTTTCCAAGTTTTCTCTTAAGTTTTGCCCCTTTTCTTATTTTTATCCTCTTTTCACAAGAGGTAGTTATCAACAATTTAGCTTTTTGGTTGAGCAGGGTTGAGTAACACTACTGAAAAGTTTTGGTGCTGAAAACTCACCAATTTGCATAACTTTGACATCGATTCCCTTGTCTTTTTTTATTTGTTGTTTTGGGCCAATCTGCAGCATATTTGATGCTCTGACCAGTTAAACTTGAGTAGTCAGATGATTATTGGACATATTCATGAAGAACTAGAGAGGGTGATGAACTGGAGTCACTCTATTTTATGCACAGACAATTAAAACAGCTGCAGTGAAGTTCAAAGAAACATAAAAAGACCAGGAGCTCCATGGCTGCTCTGACAGCTTTGAAGAAATACTCTGTTTTATTTATTTATTCATCTGTAAATTCCATCCTTTTCATAATTTCTTTTTCTCAATTTCATATTACTAACTGTGTTTGTCTTAAAAACTTCACATCTCACTAAAACAACAATTTATAATGGCAGAATGTGCGGTACCAATCTCTCATGATCACATAGTTTTGAGTATTTCTTTTAATACTGAAGGAGCTGCCTCTCAGCTCCTATAAAAACATCCTTTTAATAGAGAAACCAGAAGACCAGAAGCCTCTGGAAATGCCTTCAGAGCACGCAGAGAGTGGATGTTGACGTGATCGGCCTTATTTAACTTTCCTCCTCTCTCTCTCTCGCTCTTTCTCTCCGAACCGCTGCGTGCAAAATGTTAGCAACCAGTTTGCTCGAAAACAGCTTCAAAATAATTAGATGCTCTGGCGTTCTGTCAAAACACTCAAACTGCAATTAAAATCTGAACGCGCTTTGAAATCACACCTCACAAGGTGACATTATGGAGCTTGTTAAACCGCTAAATGTCACACAGAATTGAAATTAGGCTGCTGATAGAAATGTCTGGCTCCAGCTGAGGTGTGTCCGCATTAAATAAGTCTATCTCCATTTTATTTCCTTCAGACTTAGACTCTGAAAATATCCTCCTCACTTTCTTCCTTATTTTAATGACCATGACCTCCTTCCACAACCTCCCTGCCCTCCCCCACCCAGCCAGGTGTCAGCTCTCCCCAAACCTCCAGTGCGCTGTTGCGTGCTGGTACGTGTGTAAGTGTGAACACCCTGCCAGCAGCCAGGTAAAAATAGGAGCCTTATTTATTCTATTAGGGCCTGTCATTTTAACAAAGAAGCAGCAGAAGAAGTCTCGCCGCAGGGCCAGAGAGCGGAGCAGAGGAGGAGGAAGAGAGGGAGGAGGGCGGCGAAGAAAGACACAGCAGAGAGTGACCCCTGTGACCTTTTTACATCAGCGCAGAACACACACGCTTCAGATTAGCACCACCTGCCCTGCCTGCTTACCAGCTGGGTATTATGCAACTCTCATCTTTCCTTTCTTCATCTTTTCTTTGACTTATTTTTGTTGCATCATATAATGGTGGTGATTTCGGAGCGTGAGGAGCTGGATGATAACTGCTGATTTACTCCTCCTCCTCCTCCGTATGTGCAATAAAACTTAGCTTTGGACTGTCGTATCAGTTGAAAATCAGCAAAATGAACGTCTACAGTTGTGGAATCAGTCTCATAAAAGATAGTGTGTTGATACTTCTAGCGTGCTTCTCAAACGAGAAGTGGCCCCTCTTTGAGGTCACTCTCCTTGATTGTCTATGGCAGTTGTTGAGCAGAATAACTCACAAATAGATAAAGAAATAGCTGCCTGATAGATGAAATTGAAACAGCCAGTGATGTGTGGTGTGTTGAATTCAAAATAATGACTTCTGCCTTTTGGCACCATATTCATTGCTCATATTTCATGTCTAAGCAGAAAGGCAGTCACACTTCAATATTGGTATTGTCATAATGCCACAGTGCCTTACCACCCAGATGTAAACATGTACAGCTGACATATTGCATCATATAGGGAAGCACAATTTGATGCTGTGTTGATCTAGAAAATAGTAAAGACAAGGTTGAATACAAGCTTTTTCCAGTAAAACTAGCACGTAGCCATTTTACTAAAGCAATGTTTCCTGGCACAAGCAAAGAGATTTTTAAAGGTAGAGTCTGCAGGATTTTTCCTAAAAAGTAAAATGTTAACTTGTCAGGAATGACCCTGCTCAGTTCTCATCTATGGGCTTTTGTACATATGTGTAAGTGTCTGTGTCTGTCTCACCCCCTCCTCTGCCTGTCATGGTGGTACTTTGGTTGTTTTGGGAAGTCTCTAAGCAGAGAGTAGGTGTGGTGACCCCAGCCACATTTGCACGATATTTATAGAGAGAGGTAGAAGCTATCTCGAGCAGCTACGACAGCAGCTGTAACACAGAAAGAATGATACAATATTTGTGGGATACCTCCTTTACCTGCAGGAAGTTAAGTACATGGCTCTTGGGCCTCTCTGCGATGAAATGCGATGCTGCAGGTGCTCGCTGGGCTGATGAATGTAGATGATAAGTAGCTACAGCTATGAGCTACAACTGGAGGCAGTTGGCATTCGCTGCCGCTGGTTCTGAGCCACGGAGGAGGGGCCCAGTTTGGATGTTGTGTTTACAATCAGTAACACAATTTCCTGCAGACCCCACCTTTAAAGATGGGGTTTTGCACTTTTTTTCATGAACTGCACTGTTACAGTGGTCTCCCATCTCACATCTACAATTTTCTCATACTGCTATTCTGGAAAATCCTTACTTTTAAACACTTTGTTTTAGTTGCTTTTCATTCATTTCAATGGCCCATCATTTTTGACCTAACACCAGGAGTGTGTCACAACTAAACAGGACACACAAAACAGTATTCAAACTAATAGAATTTATTTTGTGTGTTCAAAAACCTCTGTCAACAAAGTCATGAAATCTCAAGTCAGTCTGGACGAATTAACTAAGTTTGTTGAAGACAAAACTTTTAGATCTTTTAGACTTTGACCGGAGGGCTCCCTCTGATTGGCTAGGTTGGAAAAACAGCTACAGGTGAATCATGGTGTTTGAGGCCCACCCTTCAAATGTGTCATATACTAATTTTGCTATGAGCTCATATTTGTAACAAGTTTCTTGAAAATGTTATTTTACTGACAGACTCAGGGGTTTCTGAATATGTTGCACTTTGATAACCTGAACACATTTAGTTTGAACATCCAGTATTGTTTCTTTCTATGCATTTCTAAAATATGGGAAAGCAGAGTACCCCCTCTTTAATCAGCATGTAGAACTAAAGGCTGGCACTACTTATTCTTCTAGAATTATCCACAAACTGCACATCAACATGATGTGACTGACCTGCAGACCCAGACCAACCTCTGTGAAAGAAATTGTGCCACATTTTGATTGTTTTCTGACTGTTTTCTAACCTTAAGATTATTTGGTCGGGAAACCTGATGTGGCATGATTCCCTTTCTTGACAAACCAAATACTATATTGAAAAGTTTTTCAACACATTTACTGTTCAGCAGTCTGAACTGTTTGCACCATTTGTTTGGTGCTCTTAGAGTGCTCGCACTATGCCCAGGTCAAGACAGAAATAACACCCAGAAGATGTGAAATGTTTTCTGACCATCTGTCATATTGTTCATATTCAGCCTCTGGCGATGCAGTCCACAATAAATATTCTAAGCGTTGTTATTCAGGGTCTCCAAAGGTTGCTCAGAGCTGTGCTCTTCCCTTCCAAAGCTATACTGCTAGAATACTGAAGATGGATTATTTTTTTCTTTAAAGAAAATAAATACTCAAGAATTGCTGTTTAGATTTGTTGCCAAGTGCAAGAATGGCTACATCTAAAGGGTTCATTTCATGTTTCAATGCAAACCTCATCCAGATAATATACAGCTCCAACACAGAGGACTTTAGCCTTTAGACTTTAGTGTTAGTGGTTTCATCAGTGCGTGTATTTGTTTGCCTCAGGACTCAGTCAGGATGGACATCAGAAACTTTGATTTTTTTTCAAGCACCACCGCAAAAAGATCCTTTTATCTCTCTTCTCCTTTAAGAGAACTGAGTTACACCAAAATGTGATATTTTTTTTTAGTTATTATTCTATTGAGGTAAACAAGACTTTTGATAAAAGGAGCTAAAGTCAAAGCTTAATTTCAACATTTATTTTGGAGGAGTTTGACAAAAAACCACCTGCCTGATACACAGCTTTCTCTGCACGAATGTGAATGTCTCTTCATCCAACGTGAGACAGTGACAGACGAAAACACTGCTGGTTAGCAGCATGTGGAACAACTCTCAATGCAGGCGTTTAAAAAATATGAATACATTTTTTTTTATTTTTTTCTAAATTCTGAAAATAAGGAGCATGTTCTGATTTTTGGGAGTCTCTGTTCCCATCATCTGACTCAGGTTCCTGGGTGAATGGGATGAGCTGATTGCAATAATAAGACAAATCATCTGTTTGTCACGTGATGTTTCTGAAAATCAGACATCACCTGGTGCAGAATTGCTTTTTAGATCCACAGACAGAGTTTGCTTTGAGTTCAAAACTTGTCAATCAGGCCTCCTATTAAAAAAGAGAAGGAAGTGAAAAAAGGTGAGAAAAGACTTACCACTGAATTAAAAAAAAAAGTTGGATTAAACAACTGACAACTCTCTAAATAAAGACAGTGGGAGTTCTTTTAGGCAGCAAAAATGAGAAGAGGTGAGAGGTGCAGAATATAAGGAGTCAAGAAAGACTTGAAGAAGGAGGAGAAGGAGCAGTAGAGCTGTGGATGGGAACAGTGGAGCAGCTGTGATATGGAGGCAGGTGGAGAAGATGTGAGGAGGAGTGGGAGGAGGTGTTGGAGGAGATGTCATCTGCCTCTCAGAGGAGGAGGCAGGGTGATAAATGTCTCCTGATTCTTCAGTTACCAGACAATTACAGACAGACGAGGAACAGCTGTCTGCCAACTCAAAAAAAGAAAGACAAAAAAGAGAGAAGGGAAATGTCTTTTCTGCGAGTGTGGCTATGCTTGCGTGCATCCTAAAGACGTCTGATCCCTCATTGTATCAGTTTGTGTTTGTGTATCTGTGCATACGTTAAGTGTACAAGTGTGCTTTAGTGCCTATGTGAGAGTTTGTGTCCTAGACGGTGTGTACAGTTGTGCTTAAAAGTTTACATACCCTGGTAGAATTTCTGATTTCTTGGTCATTTTTCAGAGATTATGGATGAAAGGACAAGAAACCTTTTCTGTCACTCATGGTTAGTGGTTGGGTGAAGACATTTACCAAAATAAAATGTTTACTCTTTTTTTTTAATCACAATTACAACAGGAACTTCCAAAATGACCCTGATCGAAACTTTACATACACTGAGGATTTGGGCCTGATAACATGAACACAAGTTGACAAAAATGGGTTTGAATGGCGACTAAAAGTAACCGTCCTCACCTGTGATCTATTTGCTTGTAAACTAAAAGCAATCCAAAACACAAGGCCAAGTCGACTTGTCATTGGCTACAGCATAATAAGGAGAAGGTTCTGGAGTGGTCATCTCAGTCTCTAGACCTCAGTGTCATTGAGCCACTCTGGGGAGATCTCAAACCTGCACTTCATGCAAGACAGTCCAAGAATTTACGGAGGCTTTTTGCCTAGAAAAATGGACAGTTTTACCATCTGAGAAATACAGACCCTCAACGACCACAAAAGAGGGAAATACAAAGTATTGAAAACTGGGGTATGTAAACCTTTGATCGGGTGGTTTTGGAAGTTTTTGTTGTCATTATGATTTAAAAAGAATAAACAGTTGTTTGTTAATAAATGGCTTCACCCAACCACTAACTTTGAGTGACAGAAAAGTTTTTGTGTTATTCATATTCTCTAAGAAAAAGCAGAAAGATCCTAAATTCTGCTTGGGTTTGTAAACTTTTGATCACAACTATAAATGTGCGAGACTCAGTAGAAGAAGAGGAGGGAAGAGTTGTCGGCCAACTCTTCAAGTCTAACCAAGTGGAACAGCTCCAGCAGCTAAAAGTTGAAGTTTGGGATGAGAAACAGATTGTCCGGCTGCTCCGCCACAAAAAATGGCTGATATCGAGCCTCGTCAGCACTTTCACACCAAACTCGCCTCGACAGGGCAGACAGAGCCAAGAGTGTATCAGTTTACATGCAACAGGATTATGGAAATCACATCGCCACAGGATTATCTGTAAATATAGACAGAGAGGGAGGAACGTGCGACTGGAGCTGAGGAGTCACTGATCAAACTACAGATACTTCAGGAGAGCACACAGGGCTGATCCTAAAACTTACTGCAGACCATCTGTTTGGATCAGAGAGTGAGTTCAGCGTCTTATTAGAGGTCGAATAAAGCATTGAACCGAGATTAGCTTGTAACTATAAGCAAAACACACAATGTGAATGAACAGTTCAGATATAAAGTGCTTCAGTCATATGATATAAGTCAAATAATTTAGTTCAGTTGGTCATATGTTCCATCTGTGTGCATCATAACAGCTAAAAGCTGCTTCACATTGTCTGCTTTGAACTCTAGGCTCCACTTTCTGACCTGAGTCAGGAGTTCTCAGGTCCCTACTGGGTTCATTGTCCATTAACGTTTCACTCATGTATTCAAGAGCCTGAACCACTCAGTGATTCATAGACCTGTAGCAGAACTCTAAAATCTGTTCTATAGCAGACAGAAAACTGGTGTAAAGACCACAGCACTTTTTTTTCTTTACTTCTTCAGATTTTGAGGTTGTTGAATCAATGCAGAATGTTGAAAAGTCCATCAGGGGTTAATACTCCCAGCTAGTCATCATGTTTTCTGCATGATCATAATAGATGTGACCTCTAGATTCATATTTCTATAAGTTACTGCATTCAAACACAGAGCAGCAGTCCATTAAGTTTGATCAAACCATGTATAGCAATTTATATTTCATAATGATGCTAACCTTTCAAGTAACACATTTCATTTTTCCAAATTATACATGACAATGCCTCAAATTAAACTCCCGCTGAGCATCAGTCACATAAATAAATATGAACATCAATACAAAGGGAAAATGTGGGATGAGTTGTTTTTTATTTCTTTTGTTAAATGCATTCCCTGCCTGAGGTCTGAGTGTGACTCTGCACGTGACGCAGCAGAAAACATAAAACACATTGTGTGCAGAGCATCAAAGCAACAGGCCCTTAATGATAGAAAATGATACTGAATTGGCGAGTTCAGTGGCCCGTTTCACATCCCTGTGGGGAAATGATTAGAATAACAGAGTGATTGAGAAAAAGAGTTTTACCTGCACTCTTTATACACAAACGTGCTTTCATCCTACAAGTTTAGATCTCTCTTTTATATTTGAACATCAGTTTTCATGCATACAAGTGCAGCATCAGTGTGTAATATATGTAAACAACTTACAGAAATTAAATCATGAGCAAAATCAAACAGTTTTTTTTCAAGACAGAAAAATGCAGCTTTGATTTGTAGATATGTCTATTATTAAATTATATTAAAGTGTATATTTAGTATATTTGGTGTAAACTTTACACCAGTGTGTATGAACTGTGCTGAAATCCACTCGGGGGAGATTTTGTACTCACAGGTATAAACAAGCACGGATATTTATCCTGTATGACCAACACGCTCTGAGAGACAGAAGAAAAAAAAGACGCTCCCCGGCCCGAGCTGAGTCATTCTCCTGGCTCAGCAAAACGGCTGTTTCAGACGGGTTTATTCCATCAAAGGTGGAAGTCAAAAGATATCAGAGGGAATGAAGACTCACTCTGAGTCAGCTTGCTGTTTGATAACTCGGGGTATTCAAAGTTTATTCTGTGAAAGGGAAGGACAGTTTCCTCCCGCTCCTGTCTGAAGGCAATCCACAGCACCAGGTATCTTTTTTCTTTTTTATTCTCATCTCTCTAAAAACTTACTTTGGCCCCTGTAAAATAGTGACTGTAAACAAACCTTAGTGTTTTCTCGAAGTTTATACATACAAGGATAACTTTGTCAAAACAACTCACCATTAGTGTTGTGCAATGCTACAAAACTTGTTATTGATTTGGTACCAGGTAAATATAGAGCCAGTGATGCTGATATTGATACCGATATTGACACTTTTTACACAAAAAAAGTCAAAGGCAGTCAGATGTCAGAATTGAGTAAACTTTGATCAAGAATAACACCAAAACACTAAAACTCATGTTTCTTTTCATGAATAAAATCAAATAAACATTTTCAACCCGACAATATCCATCTGCTTCAATTTTTCTTCTGCTTGAGACAGAAAAGTCAGACAGTAGATTTGAATGTTCACAGATATCAACAATTGTGACCTTTCAGAATTAAATGTGTCATTTTGATCAAACCACTCACTGAAACTTGCAGATTAACTGTTACAGAAATAATAACATTGAGGAAATCAGTAATATGCTGGAACTTTTAAGTATCAATCCCATCAGGCAAGTGTTGATTAATACTGATACCAACACTGGTATTGATATTTTAGCTCACTACACCCACCTCTGCTAACCATTAAATCTCTTCAAGTTTCCACATTTGAAACTACAGTTGTCTTACATAAATGTTTATCACCTTCACATGGTGTCTTTCCGTCTTGTGAGTCATGACTTTTTTCTCCCAAAGCAAAAATTTGAATGAGAGGAGGATTAAGCATCTATCTCCGACCTGAGCAAAGAAATGTCCGGGGCCACATCTGACACAAGGTCTATCATATATTAGAACACAAATGAAGAAAAAAGTATGCCAGGCACAGAATAAAACTGTTGCTCTTAACTTGAAAACCTTTGGAAGACCTTTGTAGTATTTCTGCATTGACGCACTTGCAGACATGAGCCTTGCGTGAAAAGCAACAAGTGATGAAGTTAAATAAATCCAAAAACAGACCCTTTATCACTGATGATGACCTCTCAGGTGAACATAACCTCAGAAATTCAGCCAGATTTAAATACACTCTTCAAGCCCATGACAGGCAGGATTTTTCTCCCTGAAGAGGTAAAATAAAGAGAAAAACACTCAATATGTTGTTTTTTATATAAAGTTGTTATAGAGTTCTTCTGTGGAGGCCAACAAGATGAAGATGAAATAAAACACTAGTGCAGTGATTGGTTTTGTTTTTACTCTTTATTACTTCTATAGCAGTATTTTCCTGTTTGACCTACATCACAATTTCACATATTTACAGAATATTGGTTGAAGTATTGCTCCATACTTTCAACACAGAAGATCAATGATCGGCACAGAAAATAATTTGTCATTGTCATGTTTCAGTTTATTCTCCTAGTTACCAATAACATCTTATTAAACATATGGATAAGTTCATTTTACAATGGGAGAAAGTTCATACAGGGCAGAATTAAGTTCACGTTATTTTTGGTGCAGCCCTCTGACAACATTCAGGTTCCTCATTTGGCCCCTCATAAACATTTATTGCCTACCCCTGATCTATTTGATGAAATGATGACATCAATCAATGTTGCACATTTGTTGCAACTTAATTTGAGAATGTTTTGTTTTGTTTTGTTTCTTCTCTGGCCTCATCATATGTTTTTAATGCTCTGCTTTTTGCGGTTGTGTGTGTTGGTAGTTTTTGATGTGACAGAGTGAGGGTGACATGCATCAAAGGTCAGAGGTTCAGAATGTAGAGAGAACTGTAGTTTCTGTTGTCGCATGTCCTAGTCAAGTCAAACTAGGTACTCGTCGTCTACAGCTCTTTTACAACAGCACTTTAATGTTCTTCAACTCTAGCAAATTACCCCTGAACACAAACCCCGACAAGACTTCACCTTCACCTGGAATCTGAAATCCACTGCTCAGAGGTGGCAGGCTAGTTGTGATTCATTATGTATTGTGAGCGCTCCTCGTGTTATTCAGTATTTTCTAATCATGTTCTGAACAATCTGTCTCAGTCGAGCCTCTCCAGCATCCACTCTTCTTCACAGAAATTTAATTCCACTCTCTCAGCCAGTCAAGGTCGTCCCACAGATGAAATTTAAACATTTTATTCTCCTTGGCGGGAACGCGTGCAGGAGACGAGGAAGGAGTGGAGAAGCAGCCAGCCTGACATCACCATCACTCTCCCTCCTTTCCTCACTCTCTCTCTCTCTCTCTCTCTCTCTCTCTCTGTCTCTCTCTCTCTCTCTCTATCTGTCCTTTCCTCGCTTTACTTTTAACCACAAGAAGAGCATTGTGACCCGTTTACATCATTTTCTTTTCAAAAGACTGATCGTTTTGTCATTGTGGTTTTTTTTTTTGTTTTGTTTCCTATCTTCCTCCACTCTCTCTCTGAAAGACCCCCTTGTTGAGAATTTCCTCTAAAATGATCAATTTCACTTTTCTCAGGCTTTTTTTTTCATTCAACTGTTTTGGACCCGTGTTTTTCCTCTTTTCGCTGTCTGTGGGTCAGGATGAATTGGACAGCAGATATTTGGTTGAAGATTTTGGACCTGAATCATGTTGACAAGTTTAGAGAAAGTGAAATGGAAGGAGACTGGTGTTTGGTCAAGATGTGCTGCTTTGTTGAAAAATGCTTCAATGTGCCTTTAATTGATTGGGTTGGCGCACGTTTGGCCTAGTGGTCAGGGTTGCGCTCCGTGAGGTTCGCCCTTGGGTGGGCAACCCCGGTTCTCAGCCTGTGGCCACTTTCCTGCATGTCACTCCTCTCGCTTACCTCATTTCCTACACAATCCACTGTCCTCTCTCTCCTATCCAAATAAAGGAACAAAAGCCCAAAAGAATAACTTGAAAAAAAATTATAAAAATGTTTGGAATGACTTGCCAAGTTATTAACAAGCTTCATGAGCTCACGGAGGCTTGAGGGTGTATTGATACACAATAGCAATTTAAAAGCAAAAATGTTGCATTGTCACTTGTAAAATTTCAGCCACTAAAGTGACGAGTGAAGACGTTTTGGTTTTTGTTTTGTTTTTTGATTTGGTTTGGTTTTTAAATCTAATAAACAACAACACATCAGCAATAATTTTGGATTCTTTAGCTTTTTTTTTTCTTTGAAAGATATCAAAACGTAAAGCTAAACTTGGGCATAGATTATTTGAGACAGTGTTTCAAAGAAATTAGGCCTCTGAATGCTTTCAAGCAAAGCAAACATTTGAGCGTTTTTCCATTTTAGAGCATTCGGCTGGTGGCAGAGAGTGTGTGTGTGTGTGGGAGGGGTTGGGCTGAAAATGATTTCATCTGCAAAAGAGGGTCCCTGCAAAAGAAGTTTTGAAACCACCGGTCTAATGTGTGTGAAATGGTAAATACGAAAACAAAAACAAACAAAACAAAAACAGAGCTTTCATTATGACGCTATTTCTAAAACTCAACTGTGGATTGGTTTAAAGACAGTACAATTACACAGTTAAGCAGCTCAAAGGTTAAAGCTCCCTCTGAATTGTGTGGTTTGGTTTTGCATCTTTGGATAAACTTGGGCAAAGTTACAACTTTATTTGCACTTCACTTTATTGAAAAAAAAAAAAAAAAAAACTTCAACTCAGAGTTCTTAGTTTTGTTTTGCACTTGTATTAAAAGCAATTATTGAACCTAGATAGTATTGATTATGTTTATATATATATATATATATATATATATATATATATATATATATAATTACTATTTTGGACTTAATGTCCAGAGTGACTGTGCTGTTTTTGTTTTTTTGAATAAGTCTTTGTTTGAATCGATCTGTCGTGGGGTTAATTGGAAGTTTAATTTCAAAAGCACTTGGTGTGATGTTAGTAATCGTAATTGATGAGTACTCAAGAGTAAGTAGTCATAGTGGTATTGGTCTGAAAAAAAAGTGAAATGGGACATATTTTCATTGTAAGAGGTGAATTGATGTAAGTGACCACTTAAAGAGGGGTAATCTGCATTTTTTTAGGACGTAGTTTGTCCCTCTGGTGCCCCCGTAGTAGTTCTACTTTCTTTGCAGCTCAAAAAAATCTGTATTTGTTTCACTCTGGGGTTTAGGAAAAGCTTTATTTCAGCCTCTGTCTGAAACACTTTGTTTAAGGCTTTCCGCTCTACAATCATCCCCTTTCTCTCTGATTGGCCAGCCTGGGGGCCTGATCTTGTGTTATCTATTGAATGGATCATTTAGAGCAGTTAACAGACCATTCCAGAGATTTCTGCAATTTATAAATATGCTGCTGCAAACATTCAATATGATATCCATGTTTGAGATATGAGAAAGCAAAATAGTCCCTCTTTAAACCGTAGAAATCATGGTGGACTTTGAGGACAACATGACTAAAACCGTTTGGATGAAATCCACTTGTGCTGAATCTAAAACTGAAAAGAAGAAGAAAAAAAAAGGTTGCTTGCAGCCTAACACTTTGAACCTTGGTCGCCCACTTTTTTCAAAGACTGAAATGTGTTAACTCTAAAAGTCAGGCTGCAACCTTGACCAGGAGTTCTTCATTGAAGTAGCAGCTGGTGTCACAGTCCTCTCAAGCTGTGCTGACACAAACTAAATGAAGAGGAAAGGTTTGAAATAACTTCAACTTTAACTTTAATGTCCCTGAGGGGAAGTTCTTCAATAAAGAATCTGGCTGACTGAGGTAATGAAATGTCAATAAGCTGCAGGGATTTCATTTTAAAGTCTGTATACAAACCCAAACTTATTAAAGTAAAAATCAAAACAAAGTAAAATATTAAAGAGGCCACTTTCTAAGCAGTCCTGAATATTAAATGATATTATCTCTGCTATGTGGGCTTAACCGATTCTTTCTTTCTGATGCTTTCTCAGCTGATATCATTCAACCCTACAGGCCCTAAACCTCACACCATCAGTCAGGCCAATATTCCAAACACCAGCTTCCTTCAGGACAATCCAGTGTGTGACACTGATGAGCTGACAGACCATTTGTCCCGTGGAACGTGTTCCCTCTGCTGCTGCTGTGAGGTCCAAACACCAGTATTCATGATTTCTGAGTTCATTTATAAAAGCCAGTTTCTGCCTCCTTAACTCTATGACATTGCCCCTTTGCAGATATTTATTTTACTTCAAATTGTAAAAATGGTATAAACAACAGCGCTGAAAATAATGGCCTTGCAGACAACAAAATAATAACCAGCGATAGTCGTGAAAAATGACAACAATAATGAAGACAATAATAAATGTGACAATAACAATAACTCATAAACTGTAACTACAATGACAATAACAACAAAAAAAGGATAATAACAATGATACCAATGACAAACCACAACAACAACAAAAACAATTATGACAATACTGATAACAATAGTAAACATAACAAAGACAATGTTAACAATGGCAAAGTTGACTGTCAAGAGAAGGAAACTATACAAAAACATTGCAATGACAACAATAAGAAGAGCAACATGGACAAAGATTACAACGTCAATGGCATGGATCATAATTATAATCAGGGGTGTTTCTAGGATTTGGGGTGATCGGGGGCTAAGACCAAAATGTTAGGGGCTGGCGCACATTGGCGTATATGTTACTGGTGTCACAAAATGAGATCTAATAAGCACATGAGATTTTCTGTATAGACAATGATAACAATCCTAACAATGGCAATAACTGTAAACTTAATGACTACCATTACTATAATTACAAGTATCACATTAATAAAAGCTGAAACAAAAACATTGACAACACACAACCCCAACTCCAATGAGGTTGGGAAGTTGTGTACATCTAAGTTTTGGAGCAACACACGCTGCCATCCAAGCAACATCTTTTTCAGGGACGTCTCTGATTATTTCAGCAAGACAATGAAACCAAGACACATTCTGCTCCTGTCACAACAGTGTGGCTCCGCAGTAAAAGAGTGCGGGTACTTGGCTGGCCTGCAGTCCAGACCTGTCGCCCATTGAAAATGTGTGGGACATTACGAAGCGCAAAATAGGACAACGGAGACCTCAGACTGTTGAATAACTGAAGTCGTCCATCAACAAGAATGTGAAAGAATTCCAGCTCCAAAGCTTCAACAATTAGTGTCCTCAGTTCACAAACATTTACTGAGTGTTATTAGAAGGAAAGGTGATGGAACACAGGAAACATTAACCTGTCCCAGCTTTTTTGAAACATGTTGCAGGTATCCACTTCAAAATGAGCAAATGTTTTCACAAAAACATTCAATTTTTTCAGTTTGAACATTAAATATCTTGTCTTTGTGGTGTATTAAATTGAATATAGGTTGAAGAAGTTTTGCAAATCATTGTATTCTGTTTTTATTTACATTTTACACCACATCCCAACCTCATTTGAATTGAGGTTGTACATCAAACATGAATAAATAAACTTCCGTGTTTTTTTTTTTTCTGTTCTCTCCAGGTAGAAACAGATTCATTGAGTTTGTCCTTCGGAAACTTGATTCCATGGGAAAGACAAATTCCATTCACAGGAAAATTGGCATTTTCTATAGATAGCAGCTTTTTATTTAGTGTTATGGTACAGTGGCAGCCTTTCTTGCTCTCATTAACTAGGGATTTGGCAAACCCAGTGCCTTCTGTGATGGGTAGTATGCTCATTCACTTATGATCGTGTGTGTGTGTGTGTGTGTGTTTGAGCTTTGAAGGCTTTTCTCAACTTACAAAGTCTAGCTGGTCTATGATTTAATGAGGGCGCCTGACAGAAATATCTTTCCCATAGAGAGGCAGGAAGGAAGAAAGTGAGAAAGAGCGAGAGATATCAAGGACAGCCTGAGAAATAACTGTACAGTCAGCTGAGACGTCTTAGTGGTAAACCCATCAGCGTCCCCAGTGTCTTCACAAACGTCTAAAAGCAGCAGCTTTGCCAGCTTTGTAATCTGCTGCCTGACTTGAGTCCATTTTAATTTGCAATCAAGGCACATTACAGAGGTGTGTGTGTGTGTGTGGATTTACAGGATTTGTGTGTATGAGCGCACAAGCAAACCTTGTTAATATCTCTGCTTCTTGTAGTTCTCATTGTAATGATAATCACACATCAGAAGCAAACTGTGCTGCTGGTGCACAGACACAAACTGTTCCTCTGTCAGTGAGGAGGGATTATTAAAGTGTGAATGTGTAACTTTTTAAAAGAAAGGAATGAGACTCACAAATACAAATTAAAAGTTAAACCGAGGGCGCTAAAATGAATTATTGTACAATTCAAATCACTTACAAGGGATTACATAACCCTCGTGTTTGTTAACAGATTTATAAAACAAAATCTGTATTGTACGCCTGCAGATAAAGAAACTAGTTTTAGGGCTTCAAGCAAATCAAAAGGGCCTTAAACATGCAGACTAAAGATGGAAATTGGAAATGGAGTCTAATAATTATTCTAAGTTCATGTACATAAAAACAAGACCACATTTTACGTGTTCCTAGTCTCAGTTAAATATGTATGACTCATATAAATATGAGTCAATATGCTACTCCTCATAAATTCAGTACATAGAACAAATGAAATCCCTCTGCCTTAAAACATACGTAATGTGAACAGATGGAAGCATGTGAGAATATAAGAAGCTTTTCTAAACACTGATATGAAGATGAGAAAGAAGATTAAAAAGCACAAGAGCTGGAAAGTGATGCATCTCCATGCGAGATCACGTTGTGTGGAACATGAAAACTGGCAAAGAAGTGTATGTGGGTAGACTAAAGACAGTAAATGATCAGAAAAACAAGCTTTACAGTGTCATTTATAGATCTGAAGTAGCCATTAAAAGTAAAAAAAAACATAAGCAGAGTGTCAGATTTAAGACTTTATCTTTCAGCAGTGAAGCCCAAGTTAATGATGTGCTCCCTCACCTGCAATATGTGGAACTGGAATTTCATCACATAAATGTTTTGTTTATTATATATTTAATATATAGTCCCTTCCAGATGTTAAAATAGGCTGTCTGAAAAAAATCTAAATCAATCAAAATAACAAAAACAATATTATATATATATACATATAAAGTTGCAAATCTGCGAGTTTAAAAGTGGCCACTTTTTAAAGTCGCAAATTTCTTAAGTGACCCTGTCGTAATTGAGAGAGCAGCAAGTCTAATGCAATGAAACATTAAGAAAAATTGGATGTATCTTGACAGTATTTGAGCAAGGAAGTAGGTGACCAAAGACATAAAATACTGGCAAAAAAGCAAACAACAAGCAATAAGATAGCAATAAGTATGTGTTTAAAATGAACAGAAATGGTCAAATAATATTGATAAAAAAACACAAAATATACAGGATAATGTAAATAAAAAGAAAGAATCAACATTAGATTTCTGTTTAAAACGGCAACTATGAGCAAGACTTTACAAGCCTGTGACTCATAAAACAAAAGCGATGAACTAAATGTATTTATAGTGTTTTTCATGCCCCTAAGTTTACCTTTAAGTGTCTGATTGCTCAGCTGTGCTTACTCCAGGAGGTGTTTTCTTTAAGACAAATCAACAGGGAGTTTAATTTAAAAGCTGCGCAAAGTTTGTAGTAGTTGTGCAATTATGATGCTTTCGAAATAGAAGTAGAAGTAGAATGAAATGTTTCAAACTTGAGCTGGTGGTTTGGTGTCTTTTTGAAGTGTGTGGCTGATGAATATCATCAAAAGAGACTCATACAGGAAAGAGAAAGTTTGTGGAGGTGAGGTGTGAAAATGTACTGGAGCTATTTGTGATTTAGAGAACCAAACATGCACAGAATTTGTAAAGTCCTCAAATGCTGTCCAATTATAATAATAATAATAACAATAATAATAATAATACAGAGTGAACTAAATAAACGGACATTATTTAGGCTGACTCATCACTTGTGACACTTAAAATGCATTACAGCATAATTTCACAGCCTTTTCAATCCATTCTGCATAACATAATTACTTTGGAGCCCTTTTCATAATCAGCATACTTTTTGCGTGTCATAATCAAAAATATTGCCAAGTCAGGCCTCTGTGCCCCCTTCCTGCCACCCGGCACATGTAGACAAGCTTTTTACTTAAGCTCCAACCACTTCATTCAACTGCAGTTCTTTCATGGCGGTGGATAAATTAAGTTTTTAATTCTAAGCCTTTAAATGTCAGAGTTAAATCCTGCAGTCATGTCTTTAAAGTCTGCATCAGAGGAAGCGCCTAAAACAGACCTGCGGTTAGAAAAATGCACCAGTGGAGTGTTAGTAGGTTTGAATATGTGAAAGGGATGTAAGATATCAATCAAAGATATCGACCGTGATGGTTTTTGAAGCACAGTACAGCACTTCAGAGAAACTCTGAGCCCGAGGTCACAGCTGATGTCTGTTTCCTGAGAGAGTGAGGGAATTTGCATTAGATGATAATGTTTGGTTTGAATTGTTATTCTGCTGCTTTTCAGAGCTTCACAAGATTTGTTGTTTGTGCAGAAGAAATTCTGAAAGTGTCCCTAGTTGTCAGTTAAGTATATGAAAGTTTCAAAAAAAAAAAAAAAAAAATCAAGTGAGCTTGTTTTTATGAACAAACATAATGAGCATGGGACAGGTGTGTAGAAAGAGTCCAAAACAAAACGTGCACAGAGTTCTGGTTGGGTATTTATCAAACAGGAAGTAAATGTTTGCTGAGAAGCTAATGAGATGTGATTTAATTTGCATATTTTTGTTTCACTTGAACATAGGAGCCATTACAGGGTGTAATCACTGCTTCTGAAATTGTTTGCTGCAGCCAAAGCTGTGAAGAAATCTCACTGTCTATTCCTTTGTGTCTGATACCAACTGGTTTAAATTCAATGAGCGCCAAGATAATTGCAATTAATGATGGGTATTGATAAGATTATATCAATACCAATGCCCTTATCGATTCTGCTTATCGATCCAATTCTTTATTGATTCCCTAGCTTTACAGATTTTCTTTGTCAGCAACATTTCATAGAGTTTATAAGTAGACACATATTAAATTGGTCACTGGATCTGGATATCTCAGGACATAAATATGAAAACAAGTAAAAACTCATACACTACATGGCATAATGTATTGGTTTTTTTTAATAACATGGACTGAAGTGGCCACCTGGTGTCTTGAGGTGGTCGTGGCAATGCCTTACAAGTGTGGAACCTGGAGCTTGCCGTAGTTACGCTGAAGTCTTTCATTTATCCTCTGATTAGAAAACATCAGTCTGTTAGTATTTAGACATTTAGAGTTTTCAGTGTTGTTCTAAAAGAGTAATGTATCTGTGAAGAAAGTTGAAATTCTGTTTTGAAACTGAAGCTTTATCAATGTACGCTTACTGC
The DNA here is from genome assembly GCA_008086565.1 of Thalassoma bifasciatum. Taxonomy (NCBI): domain Eukaryota; kingdom Metazoa; phylum Chordata; class Actinopteri; order Labriformes; family Labridae; genus Thalassoma; species Thalassoma bifasciatum. Next base: position 162,850 of record RPOG01001230.1, read on the forward strand.
TGGCATGTAAATAGCGTATCCCATATACACGCTAGTATCAAGCCAGCACTACGTTTACCGTGTAATTTTTGGTACAATAGGAGATGTGTAACATGCTGTATGTATTGAATATGAATCTCTTGTGAGACAATAATGTACGTTTCTGTGTGTGTTCAGTTTTACAGTCTCTTGAGTAAAATTTCAAGCTGAAAATTATGAATCTGAGTATTTTTGGCCTAATGTAAAGAATCAAGAGGGGGAATCGTGAAGCAAAAACGGCTAATGATAGATTGAGCCACTTCTCATCTATTCCTAACAGGAAGCACTTCTTGATACCCATCCCCAATTGTTATCACTCAGTCCCCTTTTTCATGTTGCTTCTGTACTCTGGGCTCACTGGGTCCGTGTCTGTTACTATTGTAATTTGTATTTGTTTAAGATCCATAAATCCAGGTGGTCTTTAGTCATCTTTATTTGGTTTAAGTTGCTTTATTGTTCCCCTTTTCTTTTTTAAGTCCTTCCATTGATATACCAAGCTTCTCCTCTCTTCTCCTCTGTTTGGCTGATTAACTTCTCAGAACGCAGCAGACTCAGGAGTTCATCTCAGGGGCATGTCTTCAACAGAACACTGTCCTATCAGGCTGTTCAGTCTTTCTGGATTACAGATTATGGAGCTGGTGGTGGAGCAGCTCATCTCCAGTCAGGAGATCCTCATGTGGTGACATCATCGTTTTTACAGGTCTCATGAAAATGGGATCTTTTGCTTTATCTTTGACAGATGGTTTTGGCAAGTTTACAGACAAATTTAGAGATTTTTACAACATATGACCAAGTAGAGGTTTGAAAACCAGCCCACATTTCTTCATATCAGTGTTAAACATGAACAGAGGCCTGCAAGTGTGTAAGTGTTGTGAGAGGATGAGAGTCTGACCCCATCACCGTGCTGCTACTGTGCTTCCATCAAACCTTTCTGTGCAAAGGTTTATCAAGTAATGTCAGAAATGTTGTCCCCAAATAAACAGCACATAGGTGCCGACAGAGCTGGAGCTTTATGAGCTGCTGCAGGGTTTGTGAATGAGCTGTTTTCATATGCAGGGTGTAGGCTTACAGTGAAGTGGCTATTAAAATACAATATGTTCACTTACATTAAAGGTTAAACTGGCTTAAATAGGGCCATTGTATTATTTTCAAAAACATCTTGACTCTGAACTTATTGAAGTGCTGCATTCATAGTAGAAGCATATTACTGTCTGCTGTAACAGCACAGATTTACAGATTTCCTCAGCTTTAATCAGCTTTCAGGGTCATTTCACAAAGAATATTACATCCTCAGAGTCAGCAGGGAGGTGTGCTGTTGTTTTAGTGTCACATTTTGGTTTTAGACTTTAGACAAACACTTTCACTGAACTGTGCAGTGACAGCATGAGCCTGTCAGACCCTTCCAGTCACAGATTGTGCCATAACATGTTGCAGCAGTTATCCAGATGTTAACTGGAGGTGTACAGAATAAGTAAAATGATCCTGCGCATAATTCTGTCCAAAGAGAATTATATATCTGTACAGCTCAGATTTTGATATTGAGGCAGTATGAATCAGGTTGAGCCATCACTGTAGAATTCTGACATTTGAGTTTTCATAAATCAGTCCTTGAACGTCTATCACTTACATTTTTTAATCAAATTTTCATATGCTCTCTTCAATTCTGTAGATTTCTCAGACAAAACTTGTAATTTTTTTTTTCTCTTCAACCTCTCCTGTCTTGCCGTTTGCTTTGCTTTGCTTTTCTTGGCTTTTCTTTGCTTTGCTTTTCTTTTGCCCACCATTGCCATCAGACCAACCAGAATCTTTTCAGACAAGAATGGTTCCAGTTTCTACCCTGGAGCTTTTGATTGGAGTCATATCCACTGAAATTTCATCCACAGACTTTTTGTCCAGCTGAAGAAAAGTAGACCAGAGGTTGTCAACTGGCGGCCCACAGGCCACAACTTGCCCACCAGTACTGAAAATGTTCTGATGCTGCAGGTTTGCCTTCAACTTGTGGCCAAATCCCATTTTTTTCCTGAGAGAATAAAGTCTCATGTCAGGTATTCAACCCAGACTTGCACGTTCTTTGTATACCTTGTTACTGCAGTGTTCTATATACAAATCCTTGATGATTTATGAGAAAAGCTGAGGTTAGCAGGGGCCAACTGGTTGGTATTGATTGGTGGGAATCATTTATGTTTATAGATAAAGACACTAGTTCCCATGAGCACTAATGTTGTGGAAAATCCTGGAGAACATTTCTCACTTAACCCCTTTATATCCCACCCAACTCTGGCCTATATACCATGTTATGATTTTAAAGCTTATAACTGTAGATCCATAAGGTCAGAAATCATCAGTGACACATCATTTGAATGTTTTAAGTCTCTAGTTCCAGAAAATGTCATGTTTTAATATGTGGTTAAAGTCCACATCAGGATGAATGCAGCTGAAACACCGTTTTCCCTCGTAGCTTGTCTCTCTCTCTTTGCACAAAAACCTCTGAAGGATGTTTTCTCCTCTTCATGACATAACAACTGAATCTGGAAGAAGAGGAGAAAGATATTCAGTCACTCACGCCTATTGTACAGTAAAAACAAAGAATGGCACAGTATTCATAATGATTAGCAACCATTCAAGCCTCAAATCATGCTTGTACGGCACAAAGAAGATTAAAAAACACATTTCTGAGACCACAGGAAAACTTTGTGCCATTTGATGCACGGCGTGTAAAACACATATACTCCTATACAGCACAAACACAGGACGTTACTCCATTCTGAAAAGGTTACTACATATCGTCATCATTGAAATATTTTCATATTGTACAAATAAGACCTAGTACGTCCTTTCAAAAGAGTCACCACACAATACAGGCATCAAATTATGCATTAAATTATGTATATGAACTAAAAGTTAGACAGAGAGAACTTCATTCATCCTCACATTCATCCCAGCTCTTGTTACCTTTCCTCACATGAAGTTGCTCCTTCAGATGCTCCTTTTTCTCCCAGAGTCATGCAGAAGCTTCAGAGGAGGTTTTATAACTGGGGATGATCCTCTTTTTGGCATTTTTGGAAAACCCCCACCCTGTTTTCTCTGTGCTCTGACTTTCTCATTGATGCGCTGCGCAGTCCATGTGTTTATTTGCGGGTTTCCTTAAACACCTGTGTGAAATTACCCTTATTACCACATATTGGCTGAAAGAGCAACGTCTCAGCTTCAGAAACTGTTGGATTGTTTTTTTTTTTTATTGTGCGAACTGTCTAGGAATCAAGTACTTTCAAATGCAAATGAAAGAGCTGGAAGAGTGGAGTCAGAGGGTTAGAAAGAACAATGCTTGTCTAGATGTTTGCTTGCACATTAAGCACAGTATAGTATGAGACAAAAAGCTGTGTGTATTGACAGTTTATTGTGTCCTTTCTAACTCTGGAACATTTCTCTACTGTATCACCCACTGTTGACACTCTTACATTTTGCAAAGTGATAAGATAATGTAATTATTTGTTGTTATGTAGCCTTTTTGCTTGACAAAAAGCAAACATTGTAAACTCAGTTTGTAGTGTAGTTTCGTAACCACAAGGTGCCTATTGATAAACCTGTTTCAATCGTGGGTTATGAAGAGGCAAAAATATAAATGCAACACTATTTCGATACCACTCAGTATCCTCCAGTTGGTCAACTTTCTTCATTTTGACTTTTTCTCCTGATTCGCCATGGGAGGAGGTATATAGGTTTAAATCTTGTGTTAAGCTGTCAGAGCTTCATTCCAGGTGGCCTTTGATTAAAGTGGGAGGAAAACCTTTTAGCCTGAGTGTTAAATAAGTTCAGGGGTGCAGATTGGCTCTTTAAGTATTTTAATTACCGCTCATATGGCGAAGACTTCACGCTTCGGTGGAGTTTTTGTTGCTGAAGATTGAGATGGTCATGCATGAAAAATCGCTGAAGTTCCAGAACGTAGTGTAATGGATGAGACACACTGAAATACGATGAGATGATAGATTATGGTGATGAATGTGTGTGTGTGTGTGTGTGTGTGTGTGTGTGTGTGTGTGTGTGTTTGTGTGTGTGTCTGCAGCTGTGTGACTAGCTCTGAATGTGCACGTGCACTGCGACACAGTAAGCTACTTCTGATGATCAGCGGAATTATTCAGAGTGATGACAATCCTGCTCACAGTGTGTGTGAGTGAGTGTGTTGCTGCTTTACATTCTTCACCTTTATGATTTCTATCCTGTGTCTTTGTTTTGAGAGAAGAGTTTTATGAGAAAACATTTTCTGTATGAAGCACTTTTCAAAATACTCCAAGATGCTGTAGAGAGGATAAAAACATCATGTAGAACATCATATGAAAGATAACAGTGTTTAAAACAATTAAGAAAGCATTGAATACAGCAACAGTGTTGGGTAACGTGAAAGGACAAGGCACATGTTGTGTTTTTGAAGATTTTGCTACTAAAACTGGCAAAATCAGAGCTACAATTTCAGTGTGGGAGAAATAAGTTAAAGTGAAGACAGAGACCGAGTGATACATCCTACACAGAAATGTCCTGGGAGACCTTAAAAAGCCTTTTTCCTGTTTCTTGTGGTGATTGTGACATTTAACTTCTTAGCTACATGCAAAATTAAGGAGATCACAATCTTCTTTCTCTCTCTGTGCTCAGTTTGGTGCTGTGCAGAAACTGTATATAGATTATACAGTCTATAGTACTGTGAAGCGCAGGCTCCTTAGGTCTTCTTTATTGACAGGTTGTTTCAAAATAAAAGCACCCTCTTCAAAATCAAACAGCTTGCATGTGATACGGAACACAAACACTCCATTATCAAACTTAAATTTGTTTTAACAACTTTGAAACACAGAAAGGTTGGTTTACTCTTGCAAAAACAGGAGTGTGAGTGCTTCCATCTTCACAAGGATTTCCCCTAGAATGGGTTGCAAAAGCATTTTCTGCACATCAAAATCGTCCAACACAGTCATTCTAGGTTTACACAGCCAATCATTTGGAGTCAAACAGCAGCATTCTTCATCTTCAACTCAATTTTAGATTCATTCATCTCCCTAAAGTTCCACTAGGTGAGCTTCCAGTTTCATCTGGGGACTTTTGAAGGACTTGGGCTAAAGTACTGAGGACTCAACCTGGACTAGACTCAAACTCAAGCACTGAACTATAACTCTGTTCTCTGCAGGGAAGGACAAAATCAGAAATCGTTCACTTGATGTGCATGAACTAATTTGTCCTCCTGCGCATTGATTACACGTTCTGTGTGATTAGATTGTCTTTATCATCATCAGTATTTTCACACAGAGATGCATCAGAAAGTTAGCTGATACAAGTTTATTGTATGTTTCTGTAACCAGCTGCTGCTTGGTTCATGTCAGACAGTAAGATTTGCAGCATTTACAACATCAGCAAAGAGTTGGATCACCCTGCTCTGTCTGTAGGGGGCGCCAAACTTATCACAGACCAAAAGTTTCCTGGATGAGTTTTTAACTTGATTTATCTCTGATTATTCTGTCACTGCTGCAAGTCAGCTGTAAACCGTCTCCTCAAAATCAGGGACAAAATCTCTTTCTTCCTCCTGCATTATTAAATAAAATGGAGAATTAGTTTTCTGCCCTGGGGGGAGAGTGTGTGTGTGTTTATGTGTGTGTATGTGTGTGTTGGTTTGTCTCACAATAAATAAGCCCAACACTCAGAGCCTAAAAGTGACAAGCTCACCATAGCTGAAGTGAGCATATGTGTGTGACTGTGACGGTTGAGAGATTTCACACATGCACACACACACACATGCAGATGCAGGCATGCTAAGTAACACCTAGTCTCATAGCCCCATGCTGCG